>JAQZBX010020533.1:0-32889 GCA_029593785.1 Cabassous unicinctus
ATAAGCAGAACTCTGGGCACTGGTCTGAGCCCTGCAGTTAGCTGCCGGGCAGGCAATAAACATTTACACTGACTCTAAATATGTATTTGCTACCACTCATATCCAAGGAGCAATTTATAAGGAAAAAGGCCTCCTAACTGCAGGGGGAAAGTAAATCAAAAACAAAGAAGAAATCCTTCAACTATTAGAAGCAATCTGGGAACCAGACAGAGTCACCATCATCCACTGCTGGGAACATCAGAAAGAAAGATATGGTCACTCAAGGAATCAGGCTAGCTGACAAAGCAGCCTGCAAATGGCTGAAGGGATCCATGGAATATGAGTCCTTGAATCAACACCACAGCTGTCCCTCTTAGAAAAAAAAACTAATCAACTAAACTATACCTCGGAAGAACAGGAATGGGCCAAGGGAGAAGGGAGAAGCTGAACCCCCAAAGGACCTTGGCAGCTCCCGGATAACTGGATTTTCATTCCAAAAGGAGGTGCTTATGCCCTCATCCAGCAATACCACCAACTCACCCACCTAGGGAAAACTGCGCTAGAAGCCTTACTTCGCCTGACTGGCTTCCCTCTGTGCCACCATCAGAAGCCAGTGCCAACTTTGTGCCAAAAAACTACGCTCTGCAAGGCCCCTGAGCTCCAGCCGGCATCCAGTAAATAGGAACAGCCCCTTTTGAAGATCTCATAGTAGACTTCACAGAAGTGAAACCAAGTCAGGGGTACAAATATCTGTTAGTGATGATATGCACCTTTACATGCTGGGTCAAAGCTTTCCCCACTTGCACGGAAAAAGCAAGAGAAGTGATTAAAGCTTTACTCAGGGAAATCATTCCCCAACACAGGCTGCCTAGTTGCTGCCATAGTCCAAGAACTGGCAAAGATGTTAGGGATCAAGTGGAAACTCCATACTGCTTAGAGGCCTCAGAGTTCAGGGAAAGTTGAACGCATGAATTGAACCCTCAAAGCCACCCTAGCCAAATTCTGCCAAGAAACTGGTCTTCCCTGTATAGACTTACTTCCCTTAACCCTTCTCCAAGTTAGGTGTACCCCAGGACCCATGGGCTATTCACCCTTTGAAATTCTATTTGGATGGCCACCCCCAACTATACAGGCCTTCAGAGGAAATCTCAAGTTCCTGGGGGAGGCTGGCCAAGATTACATCCTCTAGCAGCTGGGGAAAACTCTAGCCCAAATACATAAAATTCTTTTGTCCCAAAATCTCATCCTCCTTGGACATCCGGTGCACCCCACTGGCTAGGAGGCCTAGTCTGGGTCAAAGACTGGGAAAAAAAAACCTTCAGCCTTCCTGGACAGGTCCAAATAATGTGATCCTTATAACTCCCACGCTCTTAAAGTTGCAGGCACTGTCCCTTTGATCCACCATTCCAGGGTTAAGACAGCACACCCCAACAAAGAACAGGACAGCTGGACAACTCAACCTGTACGTGGCCACCCCTTAAGAGTTTGAGTTGCCCAGAACCACCCCTGAACACCACCCTCATCTAATGACTGCTGAATGGACCCCTGCTCTGGATGGTTTCTACTCCTGGAAGGACTACTTACCCTACTGTTCAGAATTGTACTAGCTGCTGCAGCTACTGCAGACTGGACTATAGTGAATAGAGCTTTAATTGCAATAGCTTATTGGTGTGTATTAGGATGCTTTGGTGCCTTGACTTGCTTATCCTTTTCTTTGTCACCTCCCCCTTAGGAGCCAAAACCTACCCTCAAAACCAGTGGCAGCTTCAAGTCAATGAAAGCTGGGGCAGACAATCTGTGCTGAATGCTTCAGTCCGGTTCTTGGCAGATGCAACCTCAGCCTCTGTAATATTCAACACTTGCAGGGCAATTAAAGATTGCACTCCTTACACCTTACTAGCTGCCCCTTTCCCCATGCCCTCTTACCTGCCCCTGGGAAAGGGTGTAGAGGTCACAACTAGGGCAGTTATAACAAATACCTCTGCAGAGACCCCTGCAAGGTCGGAGAGTTCTGCCACTCTTGGTGCTTGTTGGTAGGTGCCATTGCTCCCTGGAGGGGGGGTCCCAAGTTCTCCATATTGCCTGCAAAAAATCCCCAGCCCAGCAGGGTGTAGAATAGATACCTGTAACTCCATAAAACTCACCTTATTAAATGTAACCACTGGATCAGAAAATACATTTTTAAAGGTCCAAACAGGACTAAAACTAGGAATTGGAATATACGATCCAGCGGCGCGGGACCCAGGCGACCTCAAACTAATCCAACTGATCCTAGTAACCCAACCCTCGGAAAAAACCCTGGTTAAAAATATCAGTAAAGATGTCCAGATCCTAAAAGCCAAAGTTAAAACAGCCCGTCGCAACGTCCTTTCATTTTCAAATGTTTGGTCAAATTTCATCTTCAGAATTCCTTTTTAAACTTTTATTTTCACTTACTCAATTAAATTTTAGACTTGTGATACGTAGACCTTTATATTCCAATTAAAAAATTGCAATATATAGACTTCTTGTGTATTGAGAAATCTGGTTTTTTTTCTAAAACAATTCTAAATAAAATACTTGGGAAGAATTAATACCTATAAATAACAAGAAATTCTCTATGCCTCATTCTATAAAGAGATAAAATCATAAATAATTTAATAATTCAAAAAAATCAGAAATAAACATAACTGTTAGTAACTGTGATAAAATAAATTGGAATCAAGAACATTTTGAGGTAATATTTAATAATTTATTAATTTACAAAAATATTTATGATTTTATTATTCAGTAAAGTTGACAAAATTATTACCTGTGAACAGTAGTTAAATATCTGCTTAAAGCATGATCTGATTCTTTTTTTATTCAACATATTTGTCAAATTTATATTTCACCCTAGCATTGTTGAAATTATAATAGGGAATGCATTCATATTAATCTATGAAGAATTTCAAGGCAGAACATGAAAAAATCTTAATCATTTAATAAATTTACAGTATGGCAAGATGTGAAAACATTCAAATATGAATATTTCATAATCTTTTATAACTATTTATGGATTTGTTCTATGTCCAAATCAGTATTTGGCTGACATGAATTTCAAAGTCGAATATCACCATCATAAGACAAACTGTGGGAAAAAGAGTAAAATTTATCAATTATATAATTAACATTTTGTTTTATATTATATGCTTTAGTATACATTTTCAAATATTTAATATCACAGAATATAAAACAATTTTTCCTTCCAATTAGCATGAAGATTATTTCTTTTTCAATTTAGGTTAGAGAGAATGCAATAGTGAGGATGTTTTATTTTGAAAAAACTTTTAATCTTTCTCCCTATTCTTTTTATTAATTACATCTATAATGAACAAAAATATCCTATTTTGCTTTACACAAATGCAACAATTTCTGCATGTGATTTATCATTAGAATTAAGTATTCCTAGACAAGATATTTTACTTAACAATCCCTTGCTCTATAAGTACCTAAATAACTGTAATTAAACACAAATTTAACATATAATGAAAAGTTATGAATACTATTTAACAAATGTATCTGTAATGATTAGAATTATGAGGTAGTCTGATATCCTGTATTTTGCTTTTACCATTATTAACTGATTAATTTCTCTTATTTGGTTTCAAAATACTTTCTGTTTAATGATTTCTGTAATTTCCTAGTAATTGCTTTGTAAATGAAGGTAAGCATTTTCACAATAACATTTAATTATTGTTCATTTTCTTTACAATATCTGTAAGTTATATTATTTAAATATGATAGAATTTCTATAAGTGATGTGTATGTGATGTTCTCATTCAAGTTAGAACTTTATTATTCAGATGCCTAATATACTGCTATTTACTGAGTCATGCTGATTAAATCAGGTGGCAATCTCTGTCAACCCTTGTTCATCCATCACACAAAATAGGGGTATTGATGACATTGAAACAGGAAACTATTAGCCTTTTAAACCTTGGGCATGATAGAATTTGGTTGAATATCTTCCAAAGTTCTTATTTGAAATGGGTTTACACACACAAAAATGAATTAAGATTAATAATATGCTTTCATTGGCAAGGGGATTAATACAACCTACCACATCTTCCTTGGATATATCATAAGAAAAAGGATCTTCCCTGATGTCACCACATTGAGTCCAATTATCAAGTTGAAGAATCTTAATGCTTAAGGCTTATTTTCCAAATTTTCCAATTGCCCCAATAGTGTTACCTGGGCATTATGTTTTACATTATTAGATCTTGTCCATGATCTATTTAATTTGTATTGACTCATGTCTCTCTGTCTTTATTTTATTTTATTTTTATATATACTTTTATTTATTTTAAAAAGACACTTAGATTATATAAATTTTTACATTAAAAAAAGTATAAGGGATTCCCATATGTGCCACTCCCCAGACCTCCCATATTTTTCCACATTAACAACTTCTTTCATTAGCGTGGTACATTCATTGTAATTGAACACATTTTGGAGCATTTCCACTAAGCATGGACTATAGTTTACATTGCATGGAATTTAGTTTACATTATAATTTACATTCTCTGTCACTCAATTCTGTAAGCTACGGCAGGATATATAATAGCCTATATCTGTCACCACAATGTCATCCAGGTCAATTCCAAGTCCTGAAAATTCCTCCATATTACACCTCTATTTCCCTCTCCATGACTTCAGCACCTCCAATAGCCACTGTCTCTACATCAATGATATAATTTCTTCCATTGCTAGAATTACAATAAGTCTATAGTAGAACACCAGTAAGTCTACTCTAGTCTATAATTTTTTCACCAATCCTGAGAATTCTGGGATGGTGATGCCAATGTATAAACCATAATATTTCCCATCTCAACCATTCCAATGTATACAATTCTGTGACACTAGCCAAATTCACAATGTTGTGCTTTGGTTAAAATAATCCATTATTCAAAGTTTGTAATTACCCCAAGCAACCTGCACAAATTGTGCATCAACTCCCCATTCCCTCTCTGACCCACTCTAGTAATATATACTCTATTTTCTGTCTCTATGAATGTGCATAATTCTAGTGGTTTCATATAAGTGGAAATCATACACTATCCATCCCTTTATATATGACGTATTGATGTTTGCTATTTCTCTCTCACACACACAAACACATTCACATGTACTGAAAGACATGTGAAAAACACATACCCTTTACACATTGGCTTGTTTATAAGAAAAATGTGATTATCTTTTATAAGAAAAAAGTGCATTATCACACATTAAATGATTAATTATAAATACTGATTTACTATCATTTTTATACACTAAGCAAATAGCCTAATTTATTGCACAGAGACCACCACGCAAAAAATGATATTCAAACAAAGATTTTTATTAAAGTCTCTAAATCAAGGCAGAACATTACTTTAAAAAAACACTCAGAAAGAGAAATTTATGAAGGTTATTTATAAAGTTTGGTGTTCTAAGGTGAAACAATTTAAGAAAGGATTTTAAAAGCTGTCAACTGTTTGTGATTAGGCAAAATTAACTACGAAGTAATTAAGGATGGGGGAGGAGACACAGTGAGGCAGACATCCTAAAGTGAGGTCTTAATTGCCATGGGACATGTCCTGATGAGCCAATTCTTTTCTTCATAAGCAAGCTGTTTACTGAGATGATAAAGTATCTTTCCAGATATATTGGAACATTTTAATTTCCTAAAGCAGCAATAAAGTTATTTATTGGTCTCAAGTCTTAAACTCCTGTGATGAAATTTTTGCAAGAAAAAAGTTATCCTGAGATAGGAATTCTCAGTTCTCATTGCTATCTTTTGGATTTTCTCTAGCCAAATATGAAATGTAAATTATTCTTTCGTTTAGAAGTGATCAATTCAGATCTGCACCATTGCTTGATATATTAACATTGTATATCAAGTTTCCTCTCATTGAAAATTAAACATTTGTATATGTTAGGTATTCCTCTATTTTTGGTGAATGATTGGATGGCACAATAGCTATACAAACCATTTAAGAATGCGGAGATCACACTTTGCATCACTGTAACAGAGATGAGTAATAAGAGAATATTTAAGATCAGTATTTGTTTATCATTGTTTGTACAAAGTCTGAATTTAAGGAATTATCTTGAAATCAGTCATGAATGCACTGAAAAACAAGACCTTGTCCAGCTTGTGAAAAGGAAACAAGATTTGCTTTTGTGCTGTAAAACCAGTGACAGTCATTAGGGGAAACCACATGATTTGTTTTTGGGTGAGAAATCCCTATGGTATGGTCCAATAGTACAGATTTAGTACTACTCATAAGTGTATTCTGTTACCATGTGACAAAATTTATAGTAGAAAGATCACAACACTCATCTAAATGATTCACAAATTGGCTTAATTAGTGGTCCTTCCTTTTACGATTTGTCAAGATGAGGGAGATTCCAGATATTCACCATCACTTACATAATCCCTTTCTAAGTCTGCTGGTGAATATATGGATTAAATGGCTGATTCTTATGAAAGGTCCACGTATGATATTTTTGTGAGGTAGGAATCCCTTTTCCTGATTGTCATGTGATAGAGTGTTTGGAATTCTAGTCATCTGCCATTTGATGCATTTTCCATCTAAAAGGTCACTTAGTGATTAAATTAAAATACTCAGGAAAATAATTGATTTACCTTGATTCTGGTTCTGATAGGTGTTATGTGGCACCTAAGGAAAAATATGCACAAACACATCATTTAGTTTGATTGATTAGCCAAACCTTAAAAGAAATTAAGGCAGAATTTAGAAACACATAAATGAGAAAAATCAACATAGAAACACCAACACAATGGGTAGATTCCTTATATGTAAAATAGATAAGCAGTAACAAGTGTCTGTAAGTGATTGAGAATCTTATATCAGCAAAGTAGAAAAATGAACCAGAAGCTTTAAAAATATATTTCAGCTTAAAGTGCTTAAAATATGATTATCTCTTGCTTCATTCTTCTGGATTTTATTCTGTGATTCCTTGGTGGAAAGTGTCTACACGATTATCTGCCTGTTCTGAACATTTTGAAAAGAAGTTGTCTTCTGCTTCTTGAAGAATGTCTGATACTCAATATTTCTTAATAATTCTCAGTTTGCATTCTCCTGCTGGTTCACCATCCATTGTTTCAAGGAAGACTTACAGCTTTTAATTAACTGGAACATTCTCTTGGGGTTTTACTTATATGGTAATTAACAGTAATTAAAAATTCCCTTTCCAATGGAATTTGAAGGCCTTCTCTAATGTATAGATGCCTGTGTTTCTTAGCAGTGCCCTCATGTGGATCTTTGCTAAATAGCTATTTTCTTAATTTTAGTATCATTTGTCATTTAGAGAGACAAAGAGATGTTTTCAAAACCATCAAGTTATGTCTTCTTTATAATTAACTTTAATTTCCTCAATTTATTTTTAGCCTCTTACTTTTTATATATATGTGAGCAAGAAGTAATCAGGCAGCATCTTCAACACTTTATGTGGAAATCTTAGCTAGATGGCCAAGTTCACTAGGCACATTTTCTTCCTTCCACATTACTTCAGATAAGCAGTGCTGCTAAATACTATGCCACTATATAACATAGATCACCCTTAATTCTGTTTACAATAAGATATTATTAACCACTTTCCTGCAGCCCCTCAATGGCAACCTTATCCAACAATATGTAACTCCTGTTATCAATTTTAACAAGGCACTTTAATCTTTCATTCACTCTCCTCAAGGCCTACTGTCTGATTTCAAAACCACTCTCATTAATTTGGTTCCTGTTGTTCTTGTAGATGGTATCACCTTACTTCCAGATACAAAAAATCATTACTAAATATAAATTGTTGCATAAAATATCTTTTAGAAACTTTAGAAATTTTAAACAACAAAACAGCAATATCTCATTTTTTCTAGGTATCAGGTATATCTCATAGTTTCTGGAGATATGGAATGAATAATCAGCTGAGCTTGCCCCATCTTTCTTAGGATTTCTCATGGGCTTGCAGTCAAGATATCATGAATGACTGCAATCTCATCTAAAGTCACAAATAGGCCACAGTGTGGGATCTGCTTATGAGCTCTTTTGGATGTTTTTTTCAGGTCCAAATGACATTGAAATATAAACTTATATATAGGACTGCCTTACAACATAGTAGATGCCTTCTCTCAGAGCATGGGATTGTGAGAGTGAGAGTGATACATAACAGGGTAATCAAGGAAGCAGCCATTGTCTTTGTATTACCTAGTATCAGAAGTAACATCCTATCATCATAATTTATTCTGTTTGTCATAAGTAACTCAATCCTCCAATCTAAAAAGAATGGGGATATCACATGAATACTAAAAATGGGCTCATTTTCATTTATTTAATTGCCACATACCATATCTCCATCCTGAAACAACCAAAATAACTCAGTATATCTTCATGTTTATGTTTATTCATATGTTTGTGTTTGTTTATGTTTATGTATATTCATATTCAGCATATTGCAGGATATATCAGGCAATGGAGGTAAGACAACTCTGAGAGAAAGAAAATAAATGAAGTTGTTCCAAGTCACTGCCTTGAGAAAATTTGTACAGGGAATGGGCACTCAGGTGGAAATGAGGAGATTTAGGAATTGAGGAAATGGAGCTGATATTCTGGACAGACTAAAGTGGCTAGACTTTACAGGATATAGTACAACAGATTATTTAGCTGTACAGAAAAGTAAGTCGGGAGATGTGCATATGTTTAAGTTTTTCAGCAGATACTACTTTGCACACATATGTAAAGAAACTGCCAAAATGAAGGAAAATGCCAGTTACTACAGATTGGACAGGAATAGTGTGTATATTCTCAACTGCCATAAGGATCATCTCATAACTCTAGAAACACTAAGTAATCACAAGGGCATTGCCCTAGTAGTTGAGAAAAATTAGTCCTGAAATAAATACTGATATGGTTTATAATTTTATTCAAATCTAAGAGAAGACATGAAAATGTCAAATCATTTCCACATTGCTTAAATATGGATTTGAACAAATCTTAAGTACATTTATAGAAATAAATAATACCCACCACAAGAAAGTAAAATTCACAATATCTACCATCCAAACAATGATTATCAGGCAACCTAAAATTGACAAATATCCAACAGATGATGAGGAGATATCTCAGACAATAAAAACTGACCCCAAACTGTAGAAAATGTTACAACTAGGAGGAAATTAAATCAAAAGAGTTATAAATAATTGTCATATATTTGAAAAGTTAAGTAGAGTTATGGGGACTATAAAATTCAAATGGAATGCTTGGGAATAAAAATTTAAATTATGTGAAGTGAAATTTATATAGATTGGCATTAATGATGAGAGAGGCATTTTAAAAGAAATTAGTGAACTTGAATATATAGCAATAGAAAATAAAACTTCAAAAGAGATTAAAGAATTTCAAATATGAAAATAAATCAATAACTTTAGAGAAATTATCAACTGAAAGCCATTGTCTAATTGGTGAATCTGAAAGAAAAAATTGTTAGAGGGAGTAAACATATTTGAAGTTATAATGGCTAAAACTTTTCAAAGTTTTACAAAAAAAAAAAAACTTCTAAAGAAACAAATACAAGGACTTCAACAAACCTCAAGCATAAAATTCATGAAGATAACTTGCCAAGAACATTTAAAACATGCTGACAATCAGTGATAGAGAAAATCATAAAAAGTGTCAAAGTGGATAAACATTCCACACGTAGGAACAAGGATAAATTGATAGCAGATTTCTCACTGGAGACAATGGATGAGAGAACAGTGGAACGAAATCTTTAAATTACCAAAAGAAAAAAATGTCAACAAAGAATTAGATATTCAATTAAAATAACTTCAAAAATTAAAGATGAAATAAACAATTATAGACATTGAAAAGGTGGAAGAATTCATCACCAGAAGTCTCACCTTCCAAAAATGTGAAAGCAAGTGCTTTTATGAATAAGGATAAGTGATACAAATTGAAAATATGGATCTACACAGAAGAATTAAGAACATCAGAAAAGGTAAATAGGTGGCTAAATACATGTGATTTTTAATTATTAACAATTGTGTAAGAAATAATTGATTGTTTAATTCGAAATAGTAACAATGTATTGTGAGTTTTATAATATATCTATAATTCAAATATGTGACAAAATAGTCCAAAAAGCATGAGTGGGTATCTGGAATTATATTACTGTAATATTCTTATCCTCATTGTGAAATGCTGTAAAACCATATGAAGGTAGATTTACTTGAGTTACACATGCAAATACCTTAAGTAAAAAGAGAATATCAGAAAAACTATTAACCACAAGTTAATGGAGAAGATAAAATATGTTTAAGTAATCCAAATAAAAGCCAAATCTTTACTAAAAATAAACAAGGCACAAATAGGTAAAAAAGAAAAAAATACAACAACATGATTTAATTAAACTTAAACATGTCAGTAATTATAATTAAGGTGAATCATAAGGCAACAATAAAAAGGAAGAGAATCTCACATAGAATTCATATTATCACTGTATATAATATAACAGTTATTATTGTGGTGAAAGACACAATGAAAATGTTTTAATTTTTAATTATACTATTTTTTATTATTATTTTATTTTATTATTTTTATTTGTTTATTGTTTGGCTTTGGGAGGTTTTGGATTGAAGAAGGGTTATAACTGGCAGAGGAGGGTCACTGGTGCAAGGTATCAGTGGTGGGAACTCTATGGGGAGGGATGCACTTGGGGCATGCCTCTATGGCATTTGAATATGTCCAAGTGATCATGGGGTGTTGTCTCAGTGTACAGAAATACCAAAATGTTGTATTTCTATCCTGGGAAATCCTGCCACATCCTCTAATAGAGCAGCAAGAAAGCACTGAGTACATGGGTAGTGCCGAGTGAAAGAGAACAGACCAATATGCCAGACCCTTGATAGTGATGGCTTTACTCATGAACCTTATTCTTATAAAATTGAAACTTACCCTCATATTTATATATTGCCCAACAGTTATCTCTTGAAAATGTCCTTGCTCAAATGTGACCTCTCTCTAAGCCTAACTCATCACTTCTTTCCCCCAGGTGTGGGGCATGATTCCAGGGGATGAGACCCCTGGCACCAAGGGATTATTACAAAGCACAAAGTAGTGATGCATTTGGAAAAAGATCTTGACCAAAGGGGGAAATATTGAATACAAATAAGTTTTCATGGCTAAAATTTTCAAAGTGATTTGGGAGGCCATTCCAGAGTTTATATTTATGCATGTTTCAGTAGGATCAAATTGACTGCCACAGTAAACAATATGTCAAAAAAGGGGGCTTCTGAGAACTCTAGAGATATCTAGATATTATAAGCAGGGTAGATAATATCAGGAATTCAGCACACTGTCAAACGCCTTTACCTTGGAATATATGCTCCCCAATGAAACAGAATTAGACTCATTTATAATTTCCCTACACATGGCTTTTCTGTCCCTTTTTTTTGAACCTATATTTTGCACTATACTCATTAAATATATGTCCCAGAGACTTAAAATCTTCAGCCTGTTCATATGCCACTTGTGCACTAAGTCTCAGCAGAGTTGCAACACCTACTTTCTAGTTCATTGGACTCAGACAGGAGATATAATATGGACGAGGATGCACTGAGAGTATCTACAATGGTAAGGCAAGACAAATCAACCCATCTGCTCCATGGAATCTAAGTCCCCTCAATCAGAAACAGAGTGGGCACCACCAACCTAAATTCATCAATATTGAGGTGTGAAAATCATGAGGCAGAAATGCAAATATAGACTAAATCAGACTTATTATTATTCTTGCAATGGAAGAACTTGTAATATTTATATACAGACAATTTCCACCAGAGTTTCTGAGAGGAGGGAGAGGGAATAATTGGTGCAACATGGGGCATTTTGGAGACATTGGAATTGTCCTGCATGACATAACAATGACATATACAGGCCATTATACATTCTGTCAAAAACTATTAAATTGTGTGGTGCAAAGTGTATACCATAATGTAAACTATAGACCATGCTTAGTAGCAATCCTTCAATATGTGTTCATCAATTGTAACACATTTCATTCATGTGTTACATGAATGAAAGATGTTGTTAATAGGGAAAAATGAGGGGGGTGGTATATGCGAATCCCACATATTTTCAATGTGACATTTATGTAATCTAAACTTCTTTCAAAATAAAATTAAAATGAATGAAAAAAACTCTCAAATCTATGCAGCCATTAACAATTAATTTTAAATATGAATAAAGGTTTGAAAATAAAGAAATAAAGATATATAATGCTAACACAAATTAAAGGAATCCTGGAATGGTTAAGGAATTATCAGATAAAGTAGAATTGAGAGCAATACATTGACAGGGATAATTTAGGTAGACCTCACCTTTGGAGCATCAATATAAAGGTTTCAGTGAATTCACCAGTAGAAGCTGGATGGGTGGAGTAGTGTCAGAAATTCTCCCTTCTCAGTGTTGAGATGCTCAGTTCTCCTTTTAATGTCTTCAACTGATTGGGTCAGGGTTCTCTCATTATGAAGGAAATCACCTCAGTTGATTGTAGATATAATCAGCTATAGATGAGATCATCTACTGGATGATTTAAATCCAGAAAATATCCTCACAGTGACAATTATGTCAGGGCTTGATTGACCAAATAACTGGACACCATATTCCAGCCATATTGACACAAGAACTTAACTGTCACAAAGCTATATTGTAAGCTGTTTATTTATGGTAAAGTTTTTCCATTTCTACTTTTAGTTCTTTTAATTCTGCTGTAAAGATTGTGATTTTTTTTCTTATTATGCCAATAAAGTTGCTATGGAATTTATTTGAATGATTATTTTAAAACAAAGTTTATAATGTGTCATGTTAAATTGACTATTTTTATTAAAGATTTGGTCTCCAAATTAGATAGCCTGCAAACCAGTATCAATTGAGGTGTGAAGAATAAGATTTAAGAACCTTTTTAAATGTATTGTTTTGTCATTTTATAACATAACATCACTTATATATCACTTGCTACAAAATGTTTTCCTTTTTTTTAAATGAAGCTTTAGATTACAGAAATGTTATATAAAAAAATATGAGGGAATCACTTATGCCCCAACCCCTTCCCCTTCCACACTTTCCCACATTAATAACATCTTTTTTAAGTGTGGTAAACTTGTTACAAACATAATAATATATAAATGTATATTCTTATATGAGGGACCATAGTGTTATTTTACTGCAAATGCTATGTAATATAAGAAACATTTTTAGACCATAAACTAGTTTGCAGAGTAATCTATTTAATCATTTAAGTATCCATCAGCACATGTCCAGAATTGTGGGTGAGTTGGAGGCTGGCTTTACATGCAAAGAAGAAGCTGAACTGACAAAAGATGTTCACCACGAGGATATGAGGGTGATGGGTGTAAAAGGCCTTTCCACACTCTCCTGTGGTTGGGAACTTCAGCACAGTAGAAAATATATGAATATAAGACATGGGATGAATTCAAAGCAGCCACCATCAATCACTACTGCAGAGATAAGGTGGTGTTTAAGGTGCCAGAGCAGGGGAGCTTCAGTAGAGAAGGGATGTCACAGAAGATCTGATGGACCACATTTTGCTGACAGAATGTCAGCCAGAATGTATTGCACGCGTGAAATCCAGAATAGGCCAGATGACTGGGTACTGAGGCCAGAGTCATCTGGACACAGACCTGAGAGTTCATGATCAAAGGGTAGTGAAGGAGTTGGCAGATGCCGGTCATGTGCCATGATGGTGAGGAACAGCAGCTCTATTGTAGCAGGAAGAAAATCTGAGATGCACATCCTACAATGGAGATATCCTTGTTTTCATGGAGGAAGATAACACCTGCCTTTGGTATTATAACAGTAATGTAGCTCATGTCCAAGAAAGACAGATTCCTAAGAAAAAGATAGATGGGGTGTGAATGTTCCAATGAAGGGGGTTTCTGTCACAATGAGAAAATTCCTTGTCAGAGTTACCAAGTATATCAGTAGGAAAAGTATGGTGTGTAAGACTCTGAGCTCCAACACATCTGAAAATCTTGTAAGCAGGTATTCAATCACTGTGGTAGACTTGGGCATCTTGGGAAAATTTGCCTTGGTCATAAAGAATCAAACAATCTATAAAATATGGATAATTAGTATCCATCTGGAAGAAATTAGCCTACATACCTTTATTGCCTCACATTAATCAATTTTTTCCTCCCTAGTTTGTTTTGGTTAGAAGTATATAAAATCATGTTTCCTCATGTTCCTTTAGTTTTCCTGCTTGTAAATGTAGTAAAAGTCACAATGTCCAGCACAGTAAAGTACTCTATCAGATGGCACCCAGGATATGGGATTCCTATATGCACAAATATATCACATGTGGACCTTTTGTAAGAACCATCCATTCAATTGATATTTTCAAAGGAAGAGGTTATAAAGTCACTGTATAAATGATGGCAAACATCTGTAATATTCCTCAGTATTCCTCATCTGTAATATTCCTCAATATATCTACAACTGCAAACAAAGCAGTTCCTTCCATCTGACCCATAATATCTAAGACCCCTCTCAATCCAAAGAAATTAGAGGGGTTTTCATCCCAAATTCCTCAAGACTGAATAAGGTAAAAATATAAGTGGAGCGGAGGGTAACCATGGATCAATGTAGATTTATTTTATTATATATTAAGTATACAATTTTAATGGATTTCACATTTACCCTTTTAGTTACCTTTACGTAAGACCTTTCTTTCTTCCCAGTTCTCCAAACTACTGTTTCCTATAGTTTTCTTTCAACCTTCAGAAATCCATTTAGCAATTCTAGTAGGACAGATCTTTTGTTGATGAAATTTCTTAGTTTCTGCTTAACAAAGAATATATTATACTCTCCCTCATTTATTAAGAACAGTTTTTCCGGATACAGAATTTTTGATTGGCTATTTTTCTCTTTCAGTACCCTCACTATATCATATCACTGACTTCTCTTATGAATATAGATGCCAAAATCCTCAACAGGATACATCATGATCAAATGAGTTTTATTCCATATATGCAAGGTTAGTTCAACTTAGGAAAAGCAATTCATTTAATACATCACCTTAACAAATTTAAGGGAAAAATATACATGATCATCTCTGCTGATGCCAAAAAGGCATTTGGCCATAAACAAGCATCCTTTCTTTATGAAAACCATTTGAAGAATAAGAAAAGAAGGAAATTTTCTCCACATGATAAGGGCATATAAGAAAAGTCTACAGTTCATATAATACTCAATGGTGAAAGACTGAAAGCTTTCTATCTAAGATCAAGAAAAGGACAGGGATGCCCAATGTCACCACCATTATTCAACATTGTACTGGAAGGTCTAGCCAGAGCAATTAAGCAAGAAAAAGAAATAAAATACACCTGAATTGGAAAGGAAATAAAGCATTCACTCTTGGGAGATGATATGATCCTACACAGATATGAAATCCTGATAATCTGCTCTGATATTAGTGTTTAATGATGTGTTCACCTTTAAATTATTCTAGGTGCATTAAGTACTGCAGCTTGAATGTATTTGCGTACCTACATACTCCAGTCAGCTTAAGTTTCAGGCTACAGATTCTACTTTAGGAAACTAAAACTAAAAGAATTATTCACCCCATCAAAGTTGTTAATAATAAGGTGGTATATGGGAAAATACACCTAATATATATTATAGACTATAATTAATAGCCCTATTTTAATGTTTTTATATTGATTTTAACAAAGACATCATACTATTGTAAAATGTCAACCTTAGGGTTTTATGCAGGAACTTTCTATTACATGATATTTATGTAAACCTACAACATCCTTAGCTAAATAAATTAAAGACAATTCTATCTAGAAAATTTAACTCTCAAAAATGAAGATAAAAGAAAAAATTCTGCAGACATAAAAATCCTAATCTCTTATGGAGCAAATAGCCCATCTTCTAAATATGTGAAGCAAACTGATAGAGTTGCCAGGGGAAATAGACATCTGAAAAATTATAGTAAGATATTTTGATCCCTACATTTCCCTGTAATTTCTGTAGTTAATGATAATATTCTATCTGCATTCAGTCTTTAGGATATTTTGGAAACTTTACTTATAGCCCAGTGTATGTCCATTTAGTAAATGTTCAATGTGCATTTGAAAATAATGCATTGTTTATACTTTTGTAGTATAGTGCTCTATAAGTATCAACCAGGACAACTTTGGTAAATTGTGCTATTCAAACACAATAAGAACTCTTAATTTTTATCTGATTATTTTATTAGTTTTTATGAGTCACCTATTAAATTATTTGAATATGGTTTCCTTTTTTTGCATTTCTCAATTTTGTTTTCTTAATTTTTGCTTTTCCTATTGTCATAACACGTCTTTTTGTGTATAAAATTGTCATGCCATCTCATTCAATGAATATTTCAAAATGAGATTATTAATTTTAAAGGTAAGATGGGATTTGTCTTCCAAGTGAGATGGTGCAAAACCAGGGTATAAATTGTTTAAGGTATGAATTGTTTTTACAAAAAGTATAAAAGAACTTGTATTAAAATTAATTTTGCAGCTGTTATTTTAAATCGTATTAATGTTTATACATTATACTACATACTCCTATATGTGGGGTACAGTATCATTTTACTTCAAATGCTCTGCAATAAAATAATTGCCCACAACTTTGTTTGCATCTATAAAGGGTCATAGCAACAAAACTTGATAATAACAATCTTAGAATTATGAGTAGTGGTAGTGCTGCCTTTAATTAGTATAACAGTGTTCCTAATTCACAGATCAAGAAATCAAATACAGGAATTTGAATTTTTGTGCAAGTTTTGGATATGTTTATTCAATATGGATAATTATATTTTCACCCAAAAGAGATTACTATATATAGCTGCCATTACTCTAAGGATTATGGGTCCTTATATATGAGAAACTTATAGGAAACTCTACAGAAATCCATATTTCCATCATATTATTTTCTTAGTATAGTGCAACAAAGTAACTGAAGCTCTCTAATAAAAACAGAAATAAATTTAACTTATTTTTATGTTTTTGTCATAAGGACTTTAGTACCTGCTAATAAATAATCTAGTCCCAAATTTTCTTAACATACCACTGAAAAACTCTTTGTAAATTATATTTTTGGATTGTACAAAATATGCTTATTGAAAATACATTATTCCATATTATGAAAAGCAAGATGAAATATCTGCTCTGTCTTAGCAAACATACTGTCATCACATGCTTAAATTTTATTAAGATAAAATTCCTTATTAACATTTTAGGGCTATTTTAAATTTATTAATAATTAAATTGTTATCTGTTTTATAATTGCACAAATAGAGCAGGGCAATGTTAATATATAGGTTTTCTTTTCTAGGATTCTCTAGATTTCAAAAAGATAATTGGAAATATACTATTTAGTATACTGGTTTTAGCATAGAGCAGTGATGTTTCAGACATAGGCATACATGTAATTTTTGGAAGGGAAACCTCAAGACAAAAAATGTTTATGTTGATTCTAAGCTGCCACATAATAGAACTATCCCTTAGGATATATTTTAAGGCCCAGAAAATTTACTGTGGCAATAAAGTTAATTTTGAAACTATTTGCAAATCTCCATATCAACATGGGAATGTCTTAAAATAATTATCCTATCACTTTCATGAATAAAGCTTTTTTCTCCTCCTCCTCCTTATAGCCTTTTTTATCTGCTTGTTTCTAAGACTATTGATAATAGGATTCAATAAAGGAGGTACTGTAGAATAGAGGACAGAGGTGACCATGTCTTGAATTGTGGGTAAGTTGGAGGCTGGTTTCACATACATAGCAATGGCTGAAGTAAGAAAGAAGGTCACGATGATGATATGACAGATACAGGTGGAACAGGCCTTTCCTCATTCTCGTTTGGAAACTTGAGCACCATAGAAAATATGTGAGTAAAAGACATGCTGATGAAGGCAAAGCAGCCACCATCAATGACCACTGAAGAGATAAAATGTAAAATTTCATTATTTAAGGTTTCAGAACTGGAGAGCTTCAGCAGAGAGGAGATTTCACAGAAGAACTGATGGACCTCGTTGGACTGACAGAAGAACAAGAATGCATTGCCAGTGTGGAATCCTGCATAGACCATACCACTGAGTAGGGTGGCGAGTGTCGCCTGGACACAGAACCCAGGGTTCATGACCACAGGGTGGTGGAGCGGCTGGTAGATGGACACATAGCGGTCACAGGCCATGATGGTAGGGAACAGCAGCTCTATATAAGCAAAACAAAACACAAAGATCTGAGCTGAACATCCTGACATGGAGATTACTCTGTTGTCTAGCAGGAAAATGACACATCACTTGGGTATTGTAACAGAAATGTAGCACATGTCCAAAATGGACAGATTCCTAAGGAAGAAGAACATGGGGATGTGAAGTTTCTTGTCAAGGTGGGTTACTGCAAAAATAAAAAAGTTTCCAGTCAGGGTTGCCAAGTACATCAAAAGGACTAGCATGGCATGCAAGACTCTGTACACATACACTTCAGAAAATCTTGTAAGCAGGAATTCAGTCACCATGGTAGAGGTGGTCAATTTTAAAGCATGTGCTGTGGACACAGAGAAAGACAGATAATCCCTAAAGAACATGGTGAGTCAGGATGAGGGAAAAAATAATCTAAATGTATTTATTAGCTGACATTTATTCAATATTCTTCCTCTGTAGACCATACTGGATAATAGGAAGTAACATTACATTGCCTTAAGCTCCTTTAGTCATGATGCTTCTGATTTCTTTCTCCCAGGTGAGTGGTAGAAAGGATAATAAAACTTATAGAGAAAGATAGTAGGTTATAGGTAACCAGGGGCAGGGCATTGGTGGAAGGGAGAGTTATTGCTTAATGAGTAGAGATTTTCTATTTTAGGAGATGAAAAATTAGGGGTAATGGATGTCGATGTTGGTAGCATAATATTTTGACAGTAACTAGCATCAGTGAATTGTACACTTGAAACTGCTTAATCCACAGAATTTTGTGTTGTATATATGCTACTACAAAAATAAAAATTAAAAAAAAACATACTTTGAGAGGATGCACTCGTATTTGTTTAATTTTCATCACATATTAGCATACACTAACAATACAATAGGTATTATGGAACATTAATTGAGTTAATATAGGTAATGTCTATATAAACTGACAAATTCAAAGTATTTTCTAAGTGTTAACACAATGTTATTAATTGATGACCAAAAAGAGTCTCAACAAATTTAAGAGGCTAATATTGCATCAGAGCCTTTCTAAACTTTACATGTGTTTGGAATCCATTACTTGCCCAAGAAGTAGAATATTTTTTCTCATTTCTTTCACTCTACTATATCTTCTGATAATAATTTCATTTGGAATTCTCCTTAGGAATTGATATCTCTCATGATCGCATTGTTATTGGCTAAATTTGTCTCTGCCTTGCTAGTATTAAATATATTCTTTTAATATTGACATTAGATTCTTCAATCTCTCTTTCTTTATCTCTCTCTCTCAATATTTATTAGACTCTTGTGGCCTGTTCTTGTTGCTTTCCTAACTGAGTTAGCAAAATCAGCCACATGAATAATATGAAAACCATCTTTTATTTATTTAGAATTCCCTATGTATTTAATTTTTTATTATTCACATATTACATAATCTAATTTTCATTATGACCCTGAAATTAGGAAGTAATACATATAGTTTAAAAGTGCACAAACTTGGTCAGTTAAAACTTAAGAAATTTTTCTAAATCAAGGAAATATAAGGGGAGCACAGGCATTCAAAGCTTTTTGGCTATGCAGCTATTCCTTGAGACATTGCATATTTTCTTCACCAGAAATGCTGAGCCTACTGAGATTCAGTGTTTCCCACCACACCAATCCCAGCCCTTCATGCAAAGTGACCATTTATCTATCTCAGCCTGTCAAACACTATGAGAGCCATGAGAGCATGGTTTTTAGATTTTTAAGTAACAAGGATCCAGAGCTGAAACATCACTCCAATGATTTCCTACATATTGATTATTAAGAACTACACAACAACTGTCCAAACCAATTTACCTATGACTCCATGTTTCCATATTTCTTATACTTTCCTGACAGTATGTGACTGTTTCAAACCAAGATAATTTATTTTAAGCTATTTTTATACCATATAGTACAATAAAATATCTATTTTCCCCAGGCTCCTCAAAAATAAAAGCAGTTTTATATCTTTTTAAAATTCCTAAGGTATCTTAATCTAATGACTTAAGTATTTCAATAGAAATAATTGTTACATTTTTTATTCAATTTTCTCACTTATCAGCTATTTTACAATGAATGGAACCATCCATTGCTAAGTCTCTAGTCTTCTATTCTCTCTCCTTTTACACTGATGCTAATGTTTCCAATTAAATGCCATTTTCTTTTTCATTGCTTTCCATATATTCTTGAACTTATATAAATGCTTAGGTTTCCCTGTTCAAAACATTAATTCTGAAGTTCTGATCCATTAATTAAATTTTTATTTTTCTGCTACTTTCTTTCACTAGATTTTCTCATTCACTGTTTTGTTGATCCATCTCAGATTTTTATGTTAAACTTAAAAATCTTGCTCCTGACAGCATCTAAGCCTCTTATTCCAATAACATTGGCATCAGCAGACCAATGAGCTATTACTTCAATCTTCAGCTTCCTGTACTTCCTTAGTCATGTAATATGTTATAAGGACTTCCAACCCTGGTACCACATCTCTGCTCTCCTTTGATTCACCTTTATAAGGGTTTAGTCACTCATTTCATTAAAGTTACATGGGGATGGGGTCCAAAGTTTCCTTTCTCAATAGTGAGGTCCAAATTGCATTTTTATAACCTTCCAAAATTCTTAGTTTGGAATTGTCTTCTTCAACATCCTCCTCATACCCCTTTCTACTTTACCTTCCTTACTATACTCTTCTCATCTAATTTTCCACCACTGTATCCCAATATTTTCCCTTCTTTGAAAATTTCTCTCTTGTTTCCCACTTATCTTTTTCACAGATTGCAATTTGTTATCTGTAATAATTTTGGCAAATCGGTGAGATGCATCTCACATTATATTTTTAAAATAATCTGTCCTTAATCATGTCATGATGCAATGTATAACTTTCTAATATCTTGTAACATATCACTCACAGTATTCTTTTTTCAAAAGATGTCATACTACTTAAAATTGATTGCACATTATTTAAGGAGGCAAAACTATTCTTTCATTACTTCCTTTATTCACCAGCATATGCCAAGAATTTACATTGGGCAGGCCCCTTTCTAGGTCATGGGGAATCAATGGATATGGCACAATTATTGCCAAATATATTTTGAGAGGAAAAACAAATAATCTAAGGAAGGAACACTATATTGTATGATATTGTATGATCTCACTTATATGAAATACTTAGAATGAGCAAATTCATAGAGGCAGAAAGTAGATTGCAGTTTGGGGAGTGATGGGGAGTTATTGCTTAATGGTGCAGAGTTTGAGGTGATGATAAAGTTGGGGTACTGGATTTTGATGATGGTAGCCCAATCTTGTGAATGTAATTAATATCACTGTATTGTACATATGAAAGTGGGAAAATTGTGACATTTTGAGTTGTATATATGTTACTACAATAAAAAGTTATAAAAAATAAAAGAATAAAACAAAAATAAATAAAAAAGAGAAAATAAAACAACAACCAAAAAACGCCACAATGAGATACCATCTCACACCCATTAAAAGAGTGCTATTTAAAAAGCAAAAAGGAAATAACAAATGTCAGAGAGGATGTGTAAAAATAGGAACATTCATACATTGTTGGTGGGTATGTAAAATGTTGCCGCAACTGTGGAAATCAGTATGGCGATTCCTCAGAAAGTTAAATAAAGAAGTGTCATATGACCCAGCAATTCTATTTCTAGGTATATACCCAAAAGAATTGAAAGCAGAAATTCAAATAGACATTTGCACACTAATGTTTTGGCTGCATTATTCTAAATTGCCAAATTTGGAAGCCTCCTAAATGTCCATAATAGATGATTGGATAAATAATATGTAGTAGCTACTTACAGTGAAATATTATTCTTTGATAAAAAGGAATGAAATTCTGATGTGCACTGCAACATTGATGAACCTTGAAGACATCAGATTGAATGAAACAAACTAGACACCTAGTCTAGGTGTCAGGACACCTCATTGATATGAAATAAGAAGAATAAACACATTCATGAAATCAGAAACAAGAATACAGATTACCAGAGCCAAGTAGGGGAGCAGAATGGGGAGTTGCTGTCTAATTTGTAGGGAGTTTGCATTTGGGGTGATGGAAAATTTTGACAATGGATGATGGAGATAGAGGTAGAAATTAGCATACATAATTAACACCACTGTATTGTATATTCCAAAACGGGGTAATGGGAAATTTTGTGTTACATATAAGTTACCACACACATACCTATAGAACTGTACATCACAAACAGTGTACTAAATTAAATAGCATAAATATAAGAATATTGTTTCATGAATTGTAACAAAGATATTACACTAATGAAACTTTGTATGAGAGGGAGAT
The DNA here is from genome assembly GCA_029593785.1 of Cabassous unicinctus. Classification (NCBI taxonomy): domain Eukaryota; kingdom Metazoa; phylum Chordata; class Mammalia; order Cingulata; family Chlamyphoridae; genus Cabassous; species Cabassous unicinctus. The sequence goes on from JAQZBX010020533.1 coordinate 22,590, forward strand.
ATAGGAGAACTCTGTACTTCCTGCATGATGTTTCTGTAAACTTACAACTGCTCTATTTTACAAATTAAAATTTAAAAAATTGATTATACTTGATTATTTTTTGTATCTCCAACAATTAACTATAAAATACATCAGTTCAGTGAATGAGCTATTGGGCTAAGATTAACTTGGATGTAATATTTGTGATCACAGATATCTGTGAAAAAATCTCCAAGAAATATATGCAATAACAACCACTGTATTACTTTAATATTATTAAAAATCTCACAATGAAGGTCTCTAAAAATATTACAAAAATCCTTAAAACACATTCTTTTGGGAGCAGCTATTAGAAAATTGTTGTACTTCTACTTACCTATTGTTTTCATTTATACTATTTGAAATTTCAAAGATCATTTTATTATCATAGAAATATATTTTGATATTTTGTGATTAAAAACACTTGGGAGCAATGATCTTACCTGAAAAAACAATGGAAGTGTGGTTTGTTTGAATTGTTAATTAAGGCAGTCATTAAATTCACCACAATCAATCTTCATGGGTCTAGAACTAGAAATAATGAGTGCTAGTGTCTTTCATTGCAACATATGATATGTAAATATTTGTGGAATGAAAATTTATTTAATAACATTTTGAAGCTGAATAATATAAAGTGTAATGTCCTCTGTGTTTTATGAAATACTATTTTTCCCATCAACCTTGAACATATTTTAAACCTTCAATAAGCTAAGGCAGAAAGAGATAGTTTTCTGTTATTGTACAAATTCATGCATTGTCAGTAATATGTGAGTATCTAATGAATATTTAGATACACCCAATTACTTGTGACCGTTCCCTTTCATAATTCCACTGTAATTTGTGGAGATTTACCATGTTTATATAATTCCTTTAAGAAGAATTGCAAGCCCCTCCACTAATAAACCTTAAAGCACAGTACTTATTCTCCTGGATTTCCCTATTATTCTAGATTATTTCAAACTGTGTAAATTTCCCAATGTACATATAATTGCACCCCTGATTTCTCACTGAAAATGGAACATTCACCATGACACTATATTTCACATTTTTCCTTCCTTGTTATCTCTTTCTTGTCACTAATGTAACCACATATAACATAGAGAAACTCTGCTAAATGTCAGAAGGCAAAGTGGTGCGACATTTAGACTGACCTGCTTTCAAGACTAAAAATTTTGTCTATTTTCTCCTCTCTGTTGGACTTAATTTCAGGACACTCAAAAATGATTCATTAAGTAGCTTTTTGTTTAGTTGTTGTTGTTGCTGGTTTTTGCCATCAGTTTATTTACATTATTATATGACCACATTGGTCAAAACTTGACTAGTTCTTATGTTATAAGTAGCTCCAAAGTTCAGAAGTTAGTCATATTCTGAAGGTTGAGAAATTATAAAGGTTTTCTTGACATTTTCTACAGGCAACATTTTCAAACTAATTAGAACACCACTACCAAATTATAGAAATACGACAGACAGGCTTTCATAATTTGAACACGGAGTAGAAGACTTTAATTACTTGACAATTTCCAAGTTTAGGTTTCTAGATTGAAATTCCATGTATCAGCCTAGCCAAGTTAAAAATTCATGGATTTCAATTGGAGATATGTTTTTGCCTTAACTCTGCCATTTCCTTGCTTTGCAATATTAGTAAACTCTTGAACATCTTTGTAACATGGTCTCCTTATCTACAGAATTTGCAATAATGTTTACCTTATGAACTAAATATTTACAAAATACTCTAAATTGAGGAGGAAATCAAAATGGTAGCCATAATGAAAAATGTAAATAAGAATTACAAACCACTGACAAAAAGATTAAATACGCAATCACTTCAGCACTTACATTATTTCCATACTAAACCCATAGTCTTCTTGTTTATAAACAGACAAAGAAATGGAAAGAAAGCCTAGAGTTCTGCCTTTGCTAAAGGAACATTCTGTTAAAAGGAAAATAAGTTAATATAAAATATTCTGTACTAATTTGAATAGAAATTGTAAAACTAAGACCATTCATTTACAAATAGACTGGGAACAGCAGGGGAATAACATGCACAGAAAAGTTTTCTTGGGATAAATAAAATATTACACAGATGTTCTCATCTTTATAAATATAAAAGCCAGTTATTTACTGCCTTTTCTGCAAAGACATAAAGACCATATTTCTGATCTGAAGAGTTGGAAGAAATATTTTGTTCATTAATATAAGTATTCATTTATATTTTATTCCACCAACCCATTTAATATTTCATATATTAATACTTAATTCAATGTTTGTTTGAATTATATGCAGAAACTGGCCTGGATGCTGTATGGCATGAATCAGTAACAAGTCCTGCATGCTCTTTCATAATGTATTATGAGGAATTTCTCAAATTATTTCAAATTCCTTAAATAAAGACATTTAGAATATATTTTATTTTTATGTTGCACATGCACTTAATTATTTTTTGCCACCTGGCAAAGCAAAGATAATAGGTAGAGAGCTCTAATTATTAACTAAATAGAAATATAAGGACTAAGTAATTATTTCCAATTTTTAAGATAAAGCACAGTCCACTATAATTAAATTCATTTACATAATTTAAATTAGTATTCTACACATTGAAACCATGGATAGAGCGCAGAGCTGTTCCTATCCCTACTTCTTTGGCTGGCATTGGCTTCATCAGGTTCTGCTATTGTCCATTCACTCTGTACTTTCATTAATAATGATCAATTCTGTTAAATCTGCTAGAATGAGTTTTCAATACAATGAGTATAAAAGAAGACATTGCTCCTAATGTTTGAGTACATTTTATACCTATGTTTTCTATTCTAATTTAATTTACAATATTTCTCTCTCAGAAAATGAAATGTGCTGGAGAGAAGGAGTGCTGATTCATGGAGAGAGGTGAAAAAGAGGAAAATAAATGAATAGTACTGAACAGGAAAGTTAATACTCTTTTCTTACTCAAATAGGCAATTCTGGATTCTGGCATCGGTCAGATCCTTTTTCAGCTGCAAGCAAGCATTGAGATGACTGATACTGTGTGCAGAAGACATTCTGTTTTATAACAAATGCCTCTGTAAAGGTTTAGCTGAAAAAGTGCAGACACAATGGCATTATAGAAAACCCCTGGGAACATATCTCTTTTTTATTCTGAGTCATTGCCCAGGGAAAATTTCAAAGAGTGAATTATTTCCATTTGCTGAATGAAGAGGTTCCAAGTAGAAATTATGCATAAAAAATTTTTTTATATCAAGAAATATTAAAAATTTTTAACCTGTGAATTTCCTCTGGATCCTTGAGAACAAGGAGCAGAGGAGAAGCACAAATTCCCTACCTCTGTCAGATGCCTGAAGACCATGGTTTCCCATAAGGAATGGAGTGTTTTCCCTCTCACTAGAAATGTCAAAAATCACAAGATTTGTTTAATGAGCAAAACACCTCTTTTATTCTCTTTGGCTTCTCAATCAAATATCATGCATTGAACTGGCTTAAACAATGGGAATTTATTATCTCATAGATTTGAAGGTAAATGAAAGTCCAAATCAAAGCATCTTTAAGGTCATGTTTTATTCCCAAAGAGTGGCATTCTGGGGCTGACTGCCTGACATCCTTGGACCTTAGCTTTTCTGTCACATGGCAATGAACATAGTGGACACTCCTAGCTTCTTTATTGTCTTCTGGGTTCCGTTGAATTTCAGTTTCTGGCTTTCTGTGCTTTCTTTGTCTGCTAATAAAAGATTCCAGTAATAGAATTTAGTCCCTCCTGATTGAGGTGGGCCACAGGTTAACTGAAGGAACCTCAGGAGAGGTCTTAATTACAATGGGTTCATGTACACAGGAATGGATTAAGCTTAATAACATGTTTTCCTGGGGTTTATAGAGCTCTAAACAAACACTCAGGCCTTATGAAATTGTCCAAATATTGACATCTAGGGATCAATTACCATTAATAAGCTAGTACTAAAGCTCATCACAGTGGTCTCTGAACTCTGTGGTCACTGCAGTTAATTACCTGTGCCTCTGTTCTTCATCAATTAACAAGTAGGTGACAATGTCCACCCTCAGGAGGCTCTCGATACTGTAACAGATTTGGACTAGTGCCTGGCACTTGGTGCATATAAGGAAGTGGTATGTTGTCACTTCTTCAGTTTTCACACCAATAGTTTGAGTGGATCAGTCAAGATCTTGTCAGGAAAACAGAAAACTTTAAATGGTCCTTAGAAGTACTACTTATATTTCTGTTGTTGACTTACAGTTTATACTTACTGTGTTTTAGCAACACTTTCATTATGATAATAAATTGCTGAAATATGTTGACTTTTAGCCACCATATGTTCCATTTTGATACATGATCGAAATGCACTTGAAAGAATGTGTATTATGTACCACCAGTACATTAATTTACATATGTGCTAATTAGAAAAATTTAGAAAATTATGTTGTTCAAATGCTACATACTTTTACTGAAGTTTATCTAATATTTTATATACTGATTGAATTGTACTTAAATTTCAAACTTATAGAGAGTTTGAAATTCTCCATTGTGTTTTGACATCTTACATAGTATATATTTAGATTTCATAAGAGTATGTGTATACAAGTTTGGAATGACAATGCCTCACTATTAAGTACACTTTTACAACTTCCTTAATGTACATATTTACCCCGTCTGTATTTTTCATTCTTCTTGTTTCTAGTGTGCCCTCCTGGTATGTTTCATACAGTATGAAAATCTTCTGTTAACATTTCTTTTACCATAGACTTATTGAATTGAATTTGTTCTCTTTCTTTTTTTTGAATATATTCTTATTTTCCTTCTTTTTCAATATTTCAAAAATATCCATTATTTTGACTTCTGACATTGAATAGTGTGATTACTCAAACTTCATATAAGAGAATCTTACATTATGTATTATTTTGTCACTGAGTTTTATTTTTTGCTCATCATACCTTCATTATCCTTGACTTTTAAAAGTTTATTTTAGATTTCACCACATAGGTGGAATATTATTATTCTGCTGGCATAGTGTGAAAAGGAGTAAAATTTCCTTTTATTCAGGATCATTTATTGAAAAGAGATCCTTTGTCCACTGCTCTGCAGTTTCACATTTGCCAGTATCAAGCTTAAATCTGTTTCTGAAATCTCTCTTCTGTTCCTTTGGTATATTTGTTTATCCTTACCCAAATAACATGCTGTCGTAATTACTGAAGGAAATGGTGAGCCACATTGTAAGAGAATATATTTGCAAAATATAAATTGAACAAAGGGCTCCTTTCCAGAACACATAACCAACTTCTGCAAAGCATTAAGAAGAGCTATACAACAGAGTAAATAACATGGACAAGAAATTTGAACAGGCAATTCAAATCAAAGGAGAGAAACAAGATCAATACATATAAGTAAAGGTGTTAACCCTCATTAGGAATCAGGAAATACAAACTAAAACCTCAATGAAATACTCCTACTCACAGCACACATAAAATGCATGTATCCATATATATATATCCCATGATAGTGCAACTGATGTGATTGATAATGCTAAGTATTGGTGAGGATGAATTATTGGAGACTCTCATTGGTAGGGTTCTGTTTATGCCACATTTGGAGAATAGTTTGCATTATCTACTTATGTTGTAAATATTCACTATGTCCCACAAACTAAAGAAACACGTTATTTGGCACTCTCCACCACCCATGCCCCCACAAAATTTACAAAGGTGATGCAGGAACAAGCTCAACACAGTAAAAACTGAATTTTGAGGAAAAATAAAGCATGAAAGACATATAGTACTCCCTGTCCACAGCAGCTATGGAATATCACTGAGTCCATAAAATCAAGATATCTTAGACTGGTTGATGTGAGACATTTTTTTATTTGGGTTCCGCTTCACCTTTCTTGAAAGAACTGCCCTATTCATCAGTCTTGTTAGCCACATCTGTAGTGGGTATTAGGAAGCATGCTTTCCTTGTAGACTCAACTGTATTCCATGACAGCCTCTGCTTGTGGTAGTTTAAGGACTCAAGAGTTATTTCACAGTTCAAACAATCAAAGTTGATTTATACTTCGAATTATGACTTCTTTGTTAATAACTGCTTCACTACATCTTCATAAGTTTCTGGTTTATTTGATTCCAGTGTGTTTTGTATACAAGAAACCACATACAAAGCTGTACCCTAGACATACATATCAAAACAGCCTTTTTTTGATTCTTTATTCAAACTTTATGCCCCTTACTTTAATGTGGGATGCCCCAAGGCAAATAGAATTTAAGGGTAATTAAACATAGTTTATCAGAACTGTTTCTGAGTCAATTTATTAAAATTATAAATTTAGCTGGCTTAATTTTATAATATAAAAATTAATTCTATATCTTAGAATCGTAGATTTTGGATTTTAAGCACAACTGGATTTCTAAAATGAATGAATTAAATTTCTGAACTTTATACACCTCTGACTGCAAAATGCCTATTATTTTTTGTAATACTCTGTTTTGCATTCTCTTTCTTGACAGATTCAAGCTCAGGAACACACAGACCACTTTTAGGTTATCACATTCAAGGGATTTACAAAACGTTTCACTATATAGATATCCAAGTTGTTATGCATGTTTCTTCACTGACTACCACGTTGGCACTAAATCAATGCAGTCTATTTTCATTTATAATAGGGTAAGCCCACTTTACATACCAATCTGTGCAATTAATGCCAGGTGATATAAAAATGCTTACCATAAAAGCTTTTACTTACCTCATCATGGTGATTGTAAAGAAAGGTAAATTGAAGAAAAAGAAATAAAAATGAGAGATTATATTTATTTTCAAAGTCCTTGTTTGATTTTATATTTATGGCAATCCTTATATTTTACTTCCTTAATTCCCAAAATATGGTCATAGCCTAAGCATATTTTAAATGTTATTTACTACCACTATAACTTTCATATTATTTTTATTTAAAAATATTAAATTTATTGTTTTACATACACAAAAATCATTATCTTTGAAAATATAATTATTATTATTGTCAACTTTAAATAATTAAATTTATTTAATTTACCAACTTTATTATCAAACTTTTTTACAGTTAGGGTTTTTGTATTACCTTCACTTTGTTTTAAATAAACAATTTAACTTTTTAAATTAATTTAATTTCTGCTAAAATATATGCTTCCACATTTAATTTAGTTAGTATCCTGGTATGATAAATTTACTTTCTGTGCTAAAATATGTGTATTCTTGTGTTCCTTTTTGAAAGTTTGTTGGGAATAAAATTTTGATTTAGACATACCACTCGCACCTGCCCAAACATGGCCTTGCTCTAGCAGTACAAAAGTATCCCTTATTTATCCACTGCCTCTGTGCCTTCATTCTGATTTGATGTCTTCTCATTCTATGTATTACTTATAGCTGATGATCAATTTTGTCATAGATTTTAAGTGTGTCATTTATCTCTAATGTTTAATCCCTAACTAATGATGTAGCTATAAAGATATAAACTTGCATATATAAGTTCAATTCTTGAAAACTCTCACTAATTTATTTAAATATAGATTCTCTGGCATTCTGTTCAGTTTTCTACATATGACTAAAATGTTCTATGTGCACACATATAATTATACATATGCATGTAAAAAGAAATTTTTTTTCTGAATTATATTACTGATAAACATAATTATATTGATGTGTTCATAAGTTTTTAAAAGAGAATTTCATGCCTGAATAGTGTTGCAGAAAACATCAGGAATTTTATAGAATGTGTCTAAGAAAGCTTCAGTAATGAACTGCTCCTATAGGCATAGCTGTTTCTTGGGGACATAAATCTATATATTTTCTTTAAGAAAAAAAAGAAGAATTGAAAGTAAATAAACTTATACGTTCAAGTCAAAAAAGTTGACAAAAATTGAGAAAAGGCTAATCTAAGGAAATTATGAAGAATAAGGAATAAAGAAAATGTGTCCACAAACTAAGTAGAAATGTTAAGAAAAGTTGTAATTTCTTTGGAGATTTAATAAAATATAAAAAGTAACATGTCACAAGGTTAATGAATGAAAAGAAAAGAAGAAAGAAATACCATGTGGGAATCATGAGGAATGAAAGAGAAAAACAATAAATTATTGTAACAATTATTTTGGTGTAAACCTGCAATTTCTTGATTTTTAAATATTTGAATTTCTGATTTATTAATATGTATCAATAAAATTGATTTGTTAAAACAAAAGATAGCAGTGTATATGTATTATTTAGAATTTTAGAGATGTAAATACCAGAACAAATATTTAAAATCTAAAGTAGCTGCCTCAGGGAAGGACTGAGGGTAATGGAAAAGGGTAAAGCAGGGACTTACTCTAACTGTGAATTATTACATTAATACAAATTATCTTTTGTTTATTTTTAAAGGAGCTTTAGAATATGTAAATGTAACATTGAAAGTTTAAGGTATTACCATATTCCCTATCCCTTCCCCCTCACACAGTTTCCCTGATTAATTAGTGTGATGCATTTGTTACCACTGATGAACATATATTGAATCACTGCTACTAACTGTGATCTATAGTTTACATTATAGTTTATACTTTGCACGGAAAAACTTTATGTTGTGACAAAATCTATAATGGCATGTAGCCATCATAACAATATCATGAAGAACAATTCCAATGTCTCAAAAATGCCACATTAAGGGCAATGGGTTATCATATATTCCAAGGTAAGGCACTCTGATGGGGTTCTGATTTCCTGAGATTGTCAGCACTGTCTATAGTGTCTAGATGTCTCTAAAGACCCAAGAAATACCACTGTTGAGGCTCTGTATACTGTGGCAGACAGTGAGATCCTCCTAAGTGGTGCATAAGTGTAATTTCTGGAATGACTCACTTTGAAATACCTTAGCTATTAATGCTCATTTGCATTTAATGTTTCCACCTTTTGGTCTGGATCTTTCTCCAAATGCATCATTAGCTGTCATGGGGTAGTAATTCCTTGGTGCCAGGGAGGTGCATCGCCAGGAGACATGTCCCATATTCAGGGAAAGGCAGCAAATTTATATGCTGAGTTTGACTTAGAGAGAGACTACATTTGAGCAACAAAGAGGGCCTAAGTAGCTAACTCTTAGGCAATATATATTACCAAGGCAAGTTTTGATTTCATGTGAACAGAGTTCATATGTACAAGCATCAGTATCAAGCACGTGGCATATTGGTCTGTCCTCTGCCCAATAATGATGGAAAATCCTCTCCTACAATAGCTGCAACCATTCTGCAACCCAAAACCTCCCCAAAACAAAGCAACCAAAAAATAACAATAATATGGAAATAATTAAACAATTTTTTAAAATTTCATTGTGACTTTCATCACCATAAAATCTGTTATCTTTTGTGTATATTGAAAATTTCTTCTGTATGTTCCACCGTGTCTTATTTTTTTCACACTTTATTTCATTTGAAGCTTTAGATTACTGAAAAGTCACATAAAATATAAAGGACTTGTAAACAAAAAATTATGCTCCATTGTTAAAGGAATTCAAAGAAGACCTAAATAAATGGAAGAATATTCCATGTTCCTGGATAGGAATATAAAATATCATTTAGATGTCTGTCCTATCCAAATTGATTTACAGATTTAATGCAATCCCAATAAAAATTACAATAGACCTTTATCCTGAATTAGATAAGCTAAATATGAAATTTATTTTGAAGGAAAATCGGCCCTGAATAGCCAAAAATATACTGAAAAAGAAAAATGAAACTGGAGGAAGCATGCTACCAGATTTAAAGCATGCTACAAAACTACAGTGGTCAAAACTGCATCAGATTCACACAAGGAAAGACATTCTGACCAATGGAACTGAAATGAGACTTTTTATAGAGATCCTTGCATATGTGGTCAACTGACATTTGATATGGCCATGAAGCCCAGTCAAATGGGACAGAATAGTCTCTTCAACAAATAGCGCTTGTAGAACAGGATATCCATATCCAAAAGAATGAGAGAAGATCACCATCTCACACCCTATACAAAAATTAGCTCAAGTTGGATCGAAAGCCTACATATAAGAACCAAGATCATAAAGACACTAGAAGATAATGTGCAGAAGCATCTACAATTTCTTGTAGGAGGAAAGAGTTCCATTAACTTTAAACCCAAAGCACAAGCAACAAAAGAAAAAATAGATAAATGAGACCTCCTCAAAAATAAAAAAAAGAACTTTTACACTTAAAGGAGTTTAAATGAAAGTGAAATGGCAGCGTAACCAAGAGGAGAAAATATTAGGTAATCATTTATCTGAAAAGGACCTAATATCCAGCA
>JAQZBX010020534.1:0-32948 GCA_029593785.1 Cabassous unicinctus
AAAAGAATATATAAATTTATAAATGTCATTTAAAATGTTTGAAGATGTTTATATTGGTAAATGAGATCAAACATTATTTAAGAGTCTTTTAAAATTTCTTATTAAAATCTGCAAAAATCACAAATACTACGTTTAGATTTGCATGTCAAACTTAAAGATTAATGGAAAACAGGGGGTTTATTAAATTGAATAACAACTTTTAGCGCCCAAAGTCAAATTCTGAAGTCTTTTCTGCATATAAAACTCACCTTCAGGATACTACCTTCCACTCCCCACCTCCCCCTCCTCCTTTCCCCCTACCAAAATTCTCTCATCAGTGTAACCAAGAGAGTCAACTAACATAAGGTATTGATTATATTTCTCACATTTTTAATACAGTTTTTGACCTTGGAGATTAAGTTTATAGAAATTTAGAATATCAGCACAGTTCAAGTCAAAAGGTCCAATGCAGCACAGCTCAGGAGAGGGGTACAGGAGCCCTTCTTTGCCCTCCAGATCGTCTTTCAGTGGTATTCTTTTTTTCAGGCATCTACAATGTAAAGAAGACAAATCCAAGTTGCTTTGTTTAAAGAAGTTAGGATAAGATTGGGGTTGAATTGGACCCTGACCAATGAACTTTTCCCTCCTCTTTACAACATATTTTGAAAACCATTGCTTTGCCTAAAATTTAAGTAATCCAATTTTAGGACATCATTGGCAATTTTACTGTCAGTGATCTAGTTATTAACTGGATGTGAACTTTTTTTCTTTTTCTTGAACTGAGAGTCTTCATAGGGTCCTTTCTATAGGTTGGAGCTTATTTAACATTTTTTCTTTTAGAAACTTCTTGCTGTAAAATTGTACCTTAGAGTTGTAATGTTTCTAAGGTTAATATAATTAAACTTTAAATGAGTAAGTCTTTATGATCTTTAAATATTAGTTTGGTGTCAGGTGACATTTACAATAAACTACTATGTGAAATATAATTGACTTGAGATCTAATTAAAGATTGATAATTTTCCATCCAGAAAAGATAGGAATCATGTCAAATTTGAGGGTCCAGCTTCTAGAAATCTTTTTCTAAATTGGCCATACAGATTCTAGATTTGAAATTATGTTACTTAAAAATGAAAAAAATGATTTGATCCCAAATGTGTCTTAGTTTCCTGGCTGCTATGGTAAATACCACACAATGGGTTGGCTTCAACAATGGCAATTTATTGTTTCATGGATTTGGAGGCTGGAATACTGACTTCCTTCCAGGGTCAGTAGGATTGTGGCTGGCCAGCAATCCTTGGGTTCCTTTGCTTTCCCATCACACGGTAATGTCCTTTCCTTTCTCCTCTGGATTCTGTTGACTTCTGGCTTCTGTCTCGTCCCCATTGCTTTCCCTCTATGTCTAAATTTCTTTAGAACTTAGACATTACTGAAGGACTCTAGTAATACAAATTAAGGCCCATCCTGATTCAGGTGGCCATGCCTTAACTAAAAATAACATCTTTAGAAGGTCCTATTTACAATGGATTCACACATAAAAGAATGGGATTGAGATTAAGAACATGTTGTCCTGGGGAACATAGTTCAATCTCTCATAACATTAGTATATTTTAGATTATTTCTCAGCAATTAATTCAATGAAATGCCTGAAAACTGTTGCTGTCCTTAAAGAAGTACACCCAAACTATTACCTTTCACCATTGTCATTTGTTAAAACAACCTGTCTACTCCTACTCTTAAAGTGATTTATATTGGTGAAGGCTCAGTGATTTGATAAAAAATAACAGTCTAGTACTAATATAGCAGGATTGCAATATACTAATTTAATAGTTGATTTAATAAATTTTCCACCTTATTAAAATTAGAATACATATTCTAGTCTTTGCTATGTAAAGGAAATAATGCTTTCATTGTAGTACATCTAGTATTTTAAAACTTGCTTAAAAGATGAAAGACATTAGAGGACTGTTGAAGTTTGGACTCTTCAGGAAGTTGCCTCTGAGTTGGGTATTAATAGACCCTATGGTTTTAGATGCATCTGTGGTTGAAAGAAAAGCCATATGGAGCTTATGACAAGCCCCAGGAGAATGGTCATAATATTGATCCCCCAAATTCTGGAGGAAACACATGACATTTTCAACAGAAAATTATACATCATTCAAAAAATACCATCTGGCATGCTCTTGGGCCATACTAGAGAATGAGCATCTGACCATGGGATTGCAATTTACTCTGAGCAGAGCTGGTGACCATGATCTGTGTTCAGTTAGGCCTCCCAACCCATAAGTTTGGGCAGACCCAGCAGTCCATTGTAAGATAGAAGTAGTACATCTGGGATTAAGCAAGAGCAAGGCCAAAGGGTACAATCTCATGCCCGTTTTTTTGTACTGGGGCTGCTTTATTCCTATATTGTTCATACCTATGACTGCACAGAGTCCTGTATGACCAGCTGCTATAGGAGGAAAAAGCTCATGCTTCATTTATGAATGCTAAAATGGAAATGGTTAACTGAAAATGAACTGCTGCCCAATGAGCAGAGTTTTGTACAATACACCTGGTCATCCACTTTGTATGGAAAAAGAAGTGGCCAAGATATGAATATGTTTAGACTAATAAGCTGTGGCAACTGTCTTAACCAGTTATTCAGGGATGTGGAAAGATAACTATTAGGCAATTAGGAACAAAGAGGAATGAAAAAGAGGTATATAAATAAATCTAGGGGAGTGGAAATGAAGTGTGAAGATTTTATATTACATGTTAATACCCAACATAAAGCATCCACTATGAAGAAAGCACTAAACACCTAAATAAGTTGACTCAGCTAGTTAATATCAACTAATTGTCATTGGCCAGTGCTAGGACAGTAGGCACATGAGTGATGTAACCATGGTGACAGGGATGGAGGCTGTGCATGGAATCAACAGCATGATCTTCCTGTCATGAAGGCTGACCTAGTTACTGCCTCTGTCAGATGTCCCAAATTGTGACCAGATGAGCTCCTTTTCCTTGAATAGACTAACCAGCAACTTGGTGGCAAGTTTATACATCATACTCCTTCTATCCTTCCACCCTGGTGGATCAAACACCAGGCATCAGAGAGTGGAGCTGTCTGCAGTCTTGCAAACAGAAAAAGCAAATCCATACCTAGAATATGTGTGAATTCTAGTAAATAGCCAATAATAGAAACTGGGTGATATTAACTGGCTGAATCAATTTGTCTACTTGGTTGTTTAGTGTCTTTTTGGTGATAGAAGTTGTCTGGTGAGTGTTAGCATGTGATAAAAAGATCTTCACACTTCATGCCTACTCCCATAGATTCATCCCTATGCGTCTTTCCCTAATCTTGCAAGTCAAAATTCCGAGTCGATGTTGACACATATTCAGAGTATAGATTTGCCTTTTTTGGCTTCAAGGCCTCAGCTAGCAGCAGTTTTAGATATGTTACAGTGTTTGACCTAATAATGTGGATTCTGAAAAACCTTGCATTGGACAAAGGATCCACTTTACAGTAGAAGCGGTGTGTTAGTACTTGTGGAATACTTCCCCTCTCATCTTCCAAATACTCTGCAACAGAAATTATTCCCTCATCCCCTGAACCATGAATTTTTCCCTCTCTAGTGGAGACTGTACCGAAGACCACAAAAGCTATTATTCGTTATCTCCCATAGCAAGCCCACCAACCCCTTTACTGTTTCACTTTTCAGCAAAACTTCTATGTATTCCATGTCTCCTTTTGCTCACCTCCCATGTTCTCCTAAACCAATTTCACTCAGTTGAACTTCACCACTTTACTGTGAACTACACAAATGGTCTCCATCTTGCCAAATCTATTCTTAACCTTTACTTACCTGATCTCAGCAGCATTGACATGCATGATCACTTCTTTGTTCTTGAAACAAATTTTCTCCACTTGTCTTCTAGGACATCACACTTTCCCAGTTTTCCTTTAACATACTGACTGCTAATGTTCTGTTACTTTCTCTGCCCTCTCATAATCTTTTTGTCCTTTAAAATGTTGGAGTAACCAGAGCTGAGTTCTTGGTCTTGTTGTCCTTTCTAGCTATACTTACTCACTGGTGATATTATATAGTTTGATGACCTTAAATGCCACCTATAGTCCTGATATGCTCCCTGGGCTCCAGACTTGTATTTTCAATTGCCTACATGCTGTCTTCACTTAGAGGAATTAGAAGTATGACAAACTTAAAAGGCCTGAAAGGAAATTTTTGTTTCCCCTCTGCCAACCTGACATTCTTGACTCCTCTCCATCATACCTCACACCTACCCCATCCCAGGGTTTCTTTCTTTGCCCTGCTATAGTCAGTTCTCCACAGAGCTGTCCCAGTGAACATTTTTCCAAAGTAAATGCAGTCAAATCACCTCTCAAAGAATACTGATGGTTTCCAATTCCATTCAGAATAAAATCTAAATTCCTTATCATAGTAAAAAAGGCTCTGCCTGATTTAACTCCCACCTATATCTCTGTCGCCTTCTCAAGGAGTTTTTTGCCTGAGAAGTTTATTTAAAATGCACACTGTAGCAGTTTGGCATTATTTATGAATTCCAAAAATAGATATTGGATTATGTTTGTAAACAGGTCTGTTCCTCTGGGTGTGATTAAATTTATGATTAGGACTTTGTTTGGGCCTCGTCAGTTAGGCATTGAATCCCTGCCCCTTGGTGGGTAGGGACTTACAGATAAAAGATACAGCAAAGGACAGAGCTGGAGTTCTGAAGCTGAGTTTTGAGATGGAGCCCCAGAAGTGAACACAAAGGAGAAGAACACAGGAATAAAACCCTAGGGAGACAGAGCCATTTGCCTGATAAACTACAGCTGGCCTTGTGGAGAGAGCAGAGGAGCTGAGCCTGGAGACAAACAAGCCCCGGGAAGAGAGGAACTCAGGAAGCCTGAACCCTCGCAGACATCGGCAGCCATCTTGCTCCAACATGTGGCAAAAGACTCTGGTGAGGGAAGTAACTTACACTTTATGGCCTTGTAACTGTGGGCTTCTACCCCAAATAAATACCCTTTAAAAAAGCCAACAGATTTCTGGTATTTTGCATCAGCACCCCTTTGGCTGACTAATACACACACCCCACTTCAATACGTGTTCTTCAACTGTAACAAATGTATCACACTAATGAAAGATGTTAATGGGGAAAAATATGGGAGGAGGTGGGGTAGGGTGTATGGGAATCCCCTATATTTTCAATGTAGCATTTATGTAATCTAAAGCTTCTTTCAAAATGAAAAAAAAAAAGTATACCCTTCCACTTTCCTGAGTCTTCCCTATTTTTCTTCAAAACCCTCATCATTATCTGACATGTTATCTTCTTTTCGTAAATTAATGAGGGAAATCCCTAATTGGTGCCCTGCTTATCTTCAAAGCCTAGAACAGTAACTGACATATTGGACACTTAGTAAATATTTGTTGAATGAAAATAAATTTTGTGGGCCATCATCTCACCTACCTTGGAAGATATATAATATTTTACCCATATTGCAGATGAGGAACTTGAGATCAGGAAGGTTAAGTGACTTGATGAAAATCACAGTTACATTATTCACTGCTTCTATATAATGGCTTAAATGAGAAAATTTTTTCAGGTATTAGAACTAGGAGGGAAAAGATGCTTAATTGAGGGATAAAATGGAAGTCATTTTTTTTTTTTCAAGTTTCATGTTTCCTTCTTAAACTTGGTTTCTAGGGAACTTGCATTCAAGTTTCCATTTAATCACTGCATTTTCTGTTGATTTATATGCTTTGCATGTTTTATTTTACAGTTTTCTCATAGTTTATTCGTTAAAAGACTGTTTTACCTCATTCTGCTTTATTGTGTTACCTGCTTAAAACTCCTTTTGGAAAGAGGTAAGGTTTAAAATTCACATGAATAAATTTGACAAATTTGGTCAATCTCAGGCCAGATGAGCTAAGGAAGAATAAACTATCAGATATGTATGTGTTGGAGTTTTAGGTAAAAAAGGTTTTGAGCTAAAGTAATTGCAAAATGATTCCTAACAGACTTTGAAAGGCTTTACAGATGTATCAGGGAAAGAAGAGCTCAGAAGAAAGAGACCAAATAATATATGAGAGGATGCATATTATTAATAATTCTGCTACAAAGGCTGATATATTGAGCTCATTTTAAAAATCTCTCTTTTGCAAGAAAAATGAACAAAGTAACATGGGCAATTAGCTACTGACATGAGGACTGCATATCGAGGTAATGATCAAAAGCATGTGGGTGGCATGATCTGCCCAACCTGGCAAGGAGGATGTGCTCTCTGACATGTGGCAGAGAGGCTGGAGCATTATTAACTATTTGAAGTTTACAGGGAAGGCAAGTGAATTATTGATTTGTTTTAAGACTTTTATATTTATTTTTCACTGAGTCATTTGACTTTACAGCACACTAACATGCTTTATATTTACTAGGAGATAGTTTAATTATTTAAATATGAAATATTATTTACAAACTTCAGTCTTTTATAAAAGGAAGTAAACTATATGCAATCAGCAAAGGTAAATTTATTTTAAGAATTTCCTTTGTTTTGGGAAGAATCTTCTCTATTTAAAATATGGGAGCCCTGACATCTTTAAGAGCAAAAATTAGATTCATAGGCACATTCACTTATCACACTAATTTATATTATGCTACATTATATTTGGTTATATTATGTTATATCACATCATGCCAAAATACTCATACCATATTGTGTTTGTTTATAGCTATATTTTACAGAAGAATGTCAGCTCTGTGAATACTCTGTGAATACTCTGTGATATTACATAGGTAGTATCTTGTTTTCTTTCTTTTCATTACTATATTATATTCCATATAATAGATCCTCAATAAATATTTATTGATGAATAAGCAAATGAATGAATAGTTCATAGTTTATAGTTTAATAAGATAATTGCTTACAATGATTACTTGATTACTGAATGCTTCACAGTTGTCCATAGATCTCTCATGTTTCTTCATTCTTGCAAGCAGAAGCAGTGACAATCTCTTCAAGGAAGTTTGTATAGAAAACAGTCTTCAGTGATAGAGCCAGTGGTTTCTCTCTGGTGCATAAGGCACGTTTATTTACTGCCCAGTATAATAAAAATAACGTCTCCCTCAAGGACAAAAGACAGACAAGTTTCTTTACTGCCCATTATGAAAGATTCAGATTCTCTAAACTTAGGGGATACAACCCATTATGTGTGTAGGTATCATCTGGCCTCATTGTACTCTCCTATGGGAATTTGGGTGTCAGGAAATGGCATAATAAAATGATGATAATCTGACTACTGCTGTTGCTGTGAGTAATACATTGTCTTTTATCTCTGACCCAGGTATCTCGTGCTTCTGGCAGCACCAATGAATTTGTGGCAGGTTAACTTGTTAATTTGCAAGAAGGGCTAAAACTCATTCCCTTCACCGTTTTTGACAAGTCTATTTTCTGATAAACTAAAGAAAGACTTTTTAAACAATAAGGTTGTGCTGATGGAGACAGATGCATGGCAATAAGCACTGAGCTATAAAAACTATAATCTTGAAAATCAGAATGAAATCCCTAGATCCAGATAGGAAGAGAAATGCATAGTTTGTCCTGTCATCTGAGCTGAATAAATAAGAAAATAAGGAAGACCATTGGGAAGGTCTACTTGAATATTGAACAAATACATTTTAAGGTGAAAAATATTTGCATTTTTTTTAATAACAATGTTTTATTTTGAAGAAGATAAAGCTAATGCTTAGGGAAATTTTCACTTTTTCCATCTCTATGGGTTTTTTTTTTTTTAACAAACCAATTTTATTGATACATATTAATAAAGCATAAATCTATTCAAAGTTTCAATCAATGGTATTCGGTATAATCACATAGTTGTGCATTCAATCATTTTTAGAGCATTTTCATTAAATGCTTTGTTTCTTCATTAAAAACAAAACCCAACAAAGCAAATAAACAAAACTCATCACCTCGCAATCTCTCAATGCTACCTTTGCCGTACATAGCTGCTATTCTGTTTCCTTCTCTCTAGTTTATTTGTATGTACATTTTGTAAAAACATCTTATACATGCAAATACACCCATATTCATATTTTACATGAGGTTTCACTATGTTATACAGTCCCATGTAACACTTTTTAGCTTTCCTGCTAGTAATATACACGACCTTAGACTTACCCGTTCAACCACTGTCATACTCATATAATAGTTCTGCTAGTCACAAACACCATGATGTGCTCTCACCATTTCTGTTCATTTCCAAGGATTTACAACCTTTTAAATAATTTACCACAGAATAACACTAAGCTTTCCATTCTCTACCCTCATTCTATTTTCTGATGACATATTCTAATAATTAACTCCATGAGTTTGCATATTTAGTTCATAATAGTGCAATCATAGACTATTTGTCTGGCTTGCTTCACTCAATATAACGTCCTTCAAGTTCATCTTTATTGTCATATGCTTCACAACTTCATTTCTTCTTACCGCTGCATAGCATTCCATCATGTGTATACACCACAATTTGTTAAGCCATTCATCAGTTGATGGACACCTGGGCTGTTTCCAACTTTTGGCAAATATGGACAATGCTTCTATGAACATTGTTGTGCAGACGTCTGTTTGTATCACTGCTGTCAGTTCTTCTGGGTATATATGTAGTAATAGTATTGCCAGGTCACAAGGAAAGAATATCTTCAACTTCCTTAGGAACTACCAAACAGCCCTCCACAGTGGCTGTACCATTCTACATTCCCACCAACCATGAATAAACGTTCCTATCTCTCCACATCCTCTCCAACATTTACAGTTTTCCAACTTTTTAATAATGTGAGTGTAATAGGTATGAATGATATCTCATTGTAGTTTTGATTTGCATTTCCCTAACTACTAGTGATGTTGAACATGTTTCATGTGATTTTTTTCTTTCTTTCTGGTTTTCCTTTTTATTTAATCAAAGACTGGTGGATAAACATAAATACAGCACAATTACTTCAGATCATTCTTCATATTGTATACACACAGACCAATGAATGTAAACTGAAAGAAACCTGCAGTCAGCAATGAAATGCATACTTTTCCTTCCCTCGCTCAAAAAAAATTTTAAACCACACAAACTTAGAATCTCATCAACACACACTCTCTGGTGACAAATGATTCAGACATAAATAGTGGGTGCAAAGAAACTATATGCTAACATATGTATAACCTTTGTTAATGGAAAAAACAAACAAACAAAAAACACAGAACCAGCCATAATGATTAAGATACAGTCTTAATATAGTTATTTTTAATAACTAGTTGTGCCTAAGGGGCATTATCAAAAGAGAAATCGTGCTGCAGAGAAAAGCTATATATACATACACAATGAGAAAATAAACAGCAAGATTTACGCATGCATGTTTAATACTGGAAAAGTCACAGCCCTCCAAAATTTCTCCACATTTGTTATAAAAAGCCCTCTGCACTCAGCTAAAATTAAAATGATCTTAAAAGGATAATACTTGTAAAGTTTACTTAAGTCTTTTCAGCCACAGAAACTGCAATGGAAATAAATGTTCAGAGTCATTTTCAAAACAAAAACAAAAATCTATTCTTCTGATGACATGCATGATTAAAAGGTCTATGCAAGATACATTGCTCTACATTCCCAATGACTAGGAAAAAAAAGTTCAAGTCAATTTTTTGTTTGCAGATGGTCAAAGGATTTTGTAATCCAGCAGGAGTTCAAATCTTCTGGGTCTTTTCGCCAACAACTACTGGATTTTCTTTTCTGATTTTCTCAGCAGCATCGGCTTTGTAATTGTAAGAGCAATTGTGTACATCTGAGTAACGATGCACAGCACAGTAAACATTTCCACACCGGCATTCAAACCCAGTAAGTCCCACTTTATTCCTGCACATGAAACAGCGATTCTTTTTCTGTTTTTGTTTTTCAAGAGACTTGCTTTGCTCTTCAGATAGCTGATGTGCCATATCTGATACTGAAGCTTGCAGATCTTCTGTTTCAGGTACTGCTTTGTCCACAGATGTACTGTCCACTTGGGAAGATGCTACAGATTCTGATAAAAGTGACTGATTTGATAGAGGGCTTGGCTGCATAGATGAAGACTGAACTTCTGGGACACCGCCATCTGTGCACTGAACTGGTAAAGATTCAGACAGACTACTGACAGAAGTTGCAGGTGGGCTTATTCTACCATTACTACTATTCTGTCTTTGAAGATGTTCTTTATAGCATGCCGAACACATGCCATTTGTACGAGGGTTTCCATAAAATCCGCAGTCAGTGGAACAAAGCATAGGCACTTGGCTATGATTAGTTTCTCGAGCCATGTTCCTCTGTTGCACACCTGGCGGCAGCTCTCTCCGCCTGACGCGGTGCCGGACCGCCGCCGGTCGCGGTCGGTGAATGGGGACAGGTGAGGCTGCCCAACCTCCACTCGCTCCATCCCCGCCGCCGGCGGCCCGTCTGTCCGCTATTTATTCTCATGTGATTTTTTGCCATTTGTATTTCTTCTTTGGACAATTGTCTTTTCAAGTGTTTAGCCCATTTTTTTAATCGAGTAGTTTGTCTTTTTATTGTTGAGTTGTACAGTCTCCTTAAATATCATGGATATTAAACCCTTATTGAATACATGATTGCCAAATATTTTCTTCCATTGAGTTATGTTCAGAGAAAGTATTGTGTATAATTTCAACCTTTTTAAATTTTTGAGACTTGTCTTGTGATGCAGCATATGATCTATTTTGGAGAAGGATCCATGAGCACTTGGAAAGAATGTATATCTTGCTGTTTGGGGGTACAATGTTCTGCAGAATTCTGTTAGGTCTAGTTCATTTGTCATATTACTCAGGCTCTCTGTTTTTTTATTTACCATCTGTCCAGATGTTCTATCCAATACTGAGAGTGGTATATATGTAATAATAGTAGTCCAACTATTATTGAAGAGACATCTATTTCTCCCTTCAATTTTGCCAGCATGTGCCTCATGTATCTTGGGGCACTCAGGTTAGGTGCATAAATATTTAGTATAGTTATTTCTCTTGGTGAATTGCCCTTTTATTAATATGTAATGACCTACTTCATCCCTTATAACAATTTTGCATTTAATGTCTCTTTGTCTGATATTAGTATTGCTACTCCACCTCTTTTTTGGTTGCTATTCGCATGAAATATCTTTTTTCAACCTTTCACTTTTAACTTGGTTGTGTCATAACATCTAAGGTGAGTCTCTTGTAGACAACAAATAGATGGCTCATAATTTTTAAAATCCATTCTACCAGTCTTTTTTGATTGGGGAGTTCAAGCCATTAACATTCAATGTTATTACTGTAAAGGCATTATGTGCTTCATCTATTTTTCCTTTGACTTTGTGTTGTCATATCATACTATTGTCTGTCTTTTGTTTCTTTAATTTACCCTTCCTAATAATCTTCATTTCTACATTCTTCTCCAAGTCTCTCACCATTGTTTATGAGGCTGCAGCATTCCTTTTAGTACCTCTTTTAATTCTGGTCTTTTGGTAACATATTCTACCAGTTTTTGTTTGTCTGTAAACTCACCCTCATTTTTGTAGAAGAGTTTTGCTGGATATAGAATTCTTGGCTGACAGTTTTTCTTTTTTCAGTACCTTAAATACATCATACCACTTTTGTCTCATCTCCATGGTTTCTGGTGGGAGGCCAGCACTTAATCTTATCAAGTTTCCCTTGAATGTGATGCTTTGCTTTTCTCTTGCTGCTTTCAGAATCCTCTCTTTCTCTCTGATATTTGTCTTTCTGAAGAGTAGATGTCTTGAGATAGATCTATTCAGATTTATTCTGTCTAGGTGTGTTGTCTTTCTTGGATATTGATATTTATGTCTTTCATAAGGATTGGGAAATTTGAAGTCATTATTTCCTTAAATATTCTTTCTGCCCCTTTTCCATTCTCTTCTCCTTCTGGAATACCAATAATGCATATGTTTGTGCATTTTGCATTGCTATTCATTTCCCTGAGACCTTGTTTCATTTTTTCCATTCTATTCTCTTTCTGTTCTCATGAGTTAGAGTATAGAGAGAACCAAAAGCAGTTTTTGTCAATGTAATTTCCAGATCAACCAGCAGATGGCATTTGTTGGTGCACCTTTCCACCGAGGAGTTTCAATCTCCATTTTCTTGTGTTTTGGTCTAGACATTGCAGAGATCGAAAGCTGCTGGCAGAATTCACTGAAGAGATGCCCCACAACTCCTCCTCCTTTTTCCCTTCTAACAGCTGATAGGGAAGAAGACGTCTGTTCACCTCTCAATCAGCTGCAGTGAGCTAGGGGCTTTACCCCAGCTTAATATCTTGAGAGTGTGAGAGGGGAATCCTTCCCTCTTGCCAAATGTTTGGTAACTCACATTTGTTGTTTAGGGTCCTTCATCTCTCTGTCCCTCACCCTCCTGGAACCCCCAAATCAGGTCCCTCAGACAGGTTTTGGCTCTTCCTCTGTTGTTTTTGTGAGAGGGTTGAGCCTTGCCCGCTGGTCTCCTGACCCCCAAATCAGGTCCTGTAGACAGCTTTTAGCTCTGTTGTTTTTGTGAGAGAGTTGAGCCTTGCCTGCCTCTTCCAATCCTTATTCCCACAATCCCTACTGTTTTTCATTTGTTCAACAAATATTGAACATCAATTGTATTACAAGGACTAGACTTAGTACTAGGTTTACAGTATGGAACAGAACAAATCAAGTTGCTACCCCTGAAGTTTGAAGTAGAAAGGGTGAGCCACACAATGAAACAAGTAAAAAGCATAAGAGTAAGAGAATTGGAAGCAATCGAAAAGTTCTGAGGTAAAGAATAACTGGGCTATTCATTTGCCTGCTGTCCTCAGAGGTCTTTCTTGACTTCCTTGAGAAAGCTTAATTTTATCTGGGATCAAAAATATATAAATGAACTACCAATCAAAAATCTAGGGAAAAATAGCAAATTATTAGGAAAAAAAGCACACCACTTTCTAAAAGTGACACAAGAGGAAACTGAGAATCTTAATAGTTTTATATCTGTTAAAGAAATTTAATCCTTAATTAAAATCCTTCCCAGGAAGCAAACTCCAGACCAATATGGCTTCACTGGTGAATCTTGACAACCAATTAGGAAAAAATTTATATCACTTCAGTGAATAGATGAAGAAGGAACCCTTGTGGACTTGTTTTCATAGGGCTGAATAAAACTATCTCAAAATCAGTCAAGATTATTCTAAGAAATGGAAATTACAGTCCAATATTCCTCCTTAATGTAGACATAAACATTCTTAATACAATATTGGCAAATTAAATTCTGAGTTCTATAAAATCAATAATACTTTATGACTAAGTTGAATTTATCCCCAAAATGCAAACTTAACATTTGAAAATTGATCCATGTATCTCACTAATAAGAATGGAGAAAAAACATATAGTTATTTCAATAAAGGTGGTAAAAGCAATTGTTAAAATTCAACATCCATTCTAAGCAAAAACTCTAAGCAAATTGGGAACAGAAGGGGACTTAATCTGGTGAAGAATATCTACTAAAAACAAGTAAACAAATAAAAAATCTGCAGGTAACATTACAGTTTACTGTAATAAGATAAATGCTTTCTCACCGAGATCAGGAAACTGAAAAACTCACACTACTTTTAATCAACATGGTACTCGAGGTTCTAACTATGCAAAAAAGCAAGGAAAGGAAATGAAAGATATAAAATTTGGCAAGAAAAAAGTAAAACTGTCTTTCTTTGCAGAAAACATGATTGTGTATATAGAAAATCCAAAGCAATGGACAAATTTTTAGAATTCGTGAGGTTAACAACATATAAAAGGTCAACAAAAAATCAATTGTATTTCTAAATGCTATTAGTAACTAAATAAAAATTGAATTTAAAAATACATCATTTATAATAGCATCATATACATCAGATACCTAGGGATAAGTCTAATTAAAGATGTACATTTATACTGAAAATGCTAAGACATTGCTGAGAAAAATTAAAGAATAACTAAATAAACAGATATATACTCAATAACTATGGATTGGAAGACTCAAATTTGTTAGAATATTATTTCTTCCTGTAATTATTTAAGTATTAAATATAATTAAAATCAAACTCCTAGCACATATTTTATATAAAATGATAAAATGATGCTAAAATTTATATGGAAATCCAAAGTTCTATTTTTTTTTTTTTTTAAAGAACAGAGTTGGAGGATCTACACTGCCTTGTTTTTAAAAGACAACAAAAAGCTACATTAATTTAAACAGTTTGGTATAGTCATAAAGACAAGTTTATAAACTAATGGAATGAATAGAGTATAAAATAGATTCACACATATTTATTCAATTGGCTTATGTCTAAGGCATACTAAAATTCAGCTGGGAAAAGATTGTCTTACCTTTAAATGGTATTTACATGACTAGATATCTGTATGCAATTAATGGATATCTGTATAGAATAAATATCACATTAAATACAAATGATCTAATGTGAAAAGTACAATAAAACTTTTAGAAGCAAGCATATATATTCCACGGCCTAGGTTCAGGAAAAAATGTCTTAGGTAGTATTCAAAAATCCACCACCATAAAACAAAAATTAACAAATTATATTTCAATAAAATTTGAAATTTATATTCGGTAAAATTTACTACGAAGTGAGGAGAAAATGAGTAGATTCAAAAAAGATGTTCATATTACATATATCTCATAAAGGACATATTCAGAATACATAAAGAACCTCAACAATTCAGTTATCAAGGAAATGCACAATTTAAAGTGGGTAAAATACTTCAATAAGCAATTTAAAAAGACTATATCCAAACAGACAAAGAACTTTTGAAAATATACTCAACATTATTACTCTTCAAAGAAATGCAAACCAAAACAACAGCAAGATACTACTGCCCCACCACCAGAATGATTAAATTAAAAGCCTGGCAATACCTGCTGTTGGTGAGAATGTAGAGCAATGGAAAATCTCATGTTCCACTACTACCTTGGGAATGTGACAGTATCTATATATTCTATGATCCAACAGTATAAGAAAAAACAATAATTCTAGGCATATGAAAAAACTGTTGCTACCCAGGAGAAGTATGTGCATATATTTATAAAAAAGTTTACGTTCTGAAATGCACAACCACATGGATGAACCTTACATTCATTTCTGTTGAGTAAAGGAAGTCAGACACAAAGGAGTACACACTGTATGTGTACATTGATATGAAGTTCAAGAACATACAAAACTAAGTGATGATAGAAGTCAAAATATTCATTGCTTCTGGGTCAGGCAATAAGCTGGGGAAAAGCATGAGAGAAAATTTGAAGATGGTAGAAATGACCTATATCTTGATTTGAGTGATGGTTACATAGTATACTTATGTAAAGCACTTTATTATATGTATGTATATGTAAATATGTATTATCTCAAAGGGAAACAATGGCATATATTTATTGGTCCTGTCTGTAACTACTCAAAACTATGGCTAAATTTTATTCCAAATGTCTTTACTAAGTTCCTTGACTTTTCTTGTCTATGCAGTTATGTATATAGTGTCAGTGAGACTCTGTCCTTTACAGAAAAAAAAAAAAAAAAAAAAAAAAAGATAAAAAATTTTACAACCATACTAGAGTAAAAATCAGGTTTAATTAAATATGATAATCTTTCTATTAAGAAATAAGAGCTATGATTCATAGGCTAAATTACAACTACAATGTCCTCCCAGGGAAACCACCTGGTCTTGTTCTGTGGCATATAAAATTCCATCTTCACAGGGAGCCAAACTTGGGAGTCTCTGAGAAAAGTCTCTTAGACATAATCTTTTTTTTTTTTTTTTTAAGATTTATTTACTTATTTACTTTTATCCATTTTTATCCGCCCCCCTCCCCCTTTGCTGTTTTTATGTCCATTTGCTGAGCAATTTTCTATGTCTGTTTCCTACCCTCTCTTCTCATCTTTCTCTTGCTGTCTTTACCGGGATTCGATCCTGGGAACCTCTGATGTGGGAGAGAGGCGTCCTACCGCCTGTGTCACCTTAGTTCCTGGTTTTTTTTTTCCTTTGGCATGTCTCATCTTGGCTCTCCCTTGTGTCACTCTCCTGTTACATCATCATCTTGCTGCGTGGCTCGGCGGGACCTGAGGGGCTCACCTGCTTGTGGGATCTGATGGCGCACCTGCGCACAGGACCTGGAAGCCTGCACGCCTTCTATATTTTTCTTTATTTTTACCAGGAGGTCCTGGGGATCGAACCCAGGTCCCTCCATATAGGAGATGGATGCCCAACCATTTGAGCCACATCTGCCCCCTAGACATAATCTTTATAATTCTTGGTTCCTGACCTCAGCAGATAAGTGTACAATGACAGTAACATTTTTCTGACACATGGTAAATTAAAATCCTAGAGGTTTTTGCAGGGTCTCATAAATCTGAGAATCCTGTGGCCCCATTTTCTTAAACCAAATGTTAAGGAGGATTTTTAAGTATTAATTAACAGCTCTTTTATCTCCCATAAATCATACTGATCAAATTAAAGAAAATATCAATATCATGATATTAAAATGAAATTAATTTTTTTTTAATTGTTAATGTGTGTGGTCAAATCCATGCTTTAGGGGCAGAGACCTGATCACAATGAGGTAACTTGGAAAAAAAGCTGATTTTTGGTCCTGCTGCCAGTATGCACAAACATGCACAATATGTCCCACAGTCAGAAAGCAGCAAACACACACTTTGCACCGTTAGATAATCAAATATTATGGAATTTATCTGTCTAGTTCTAGTCCACAAAATAAATGAAACTTTGAGCATTTCCTGTAAGTTACTGATACCCTAAATTAAAATATTATCATTGTCTTTTCAGTGCCGTTGTCTGAGGATATACCATTGTTTTTGTATACATGTTAATAAGGAGACAAAATGGCTTTTTCTGCACCATGAACAGACTAATGTAACTTTCTAGCCTTGCTTTTTATTTCTTTAAATGTCCCTTGCATTTTTTATTGGCAAATTGGACCTTCTCAGGTCTTTACAAATCAAATTCTTTTCTTTTCTACATGATATTGTCTCTGAATCTTCCTTTCAAAAAATTGAACTAATCGTAACGTTATTAGTGTCTTGGCTACCTTCAAAACACTAGTGAAAGAGTATTTTGATGGCAGATATGATTTCATGTGCAAAAGAATATATGGCTTAATGTAAATATATTCACAGAATGGCTGATACCTTCCAATGCCAGTAGTTAAACACATTAGTTTCAATAAGAAGTATTTTTTCAATAAAAGACAGTTCTCACAAGTAATGTTGTTTTTGCTGGGGAAGTCACAGACAGGCCCAGGGCATCTCCCAGCCCTCGCCTACACTTTACCCCTTTTCTATTGGGTGCAGATGTTTTCATATGTTTCCATTCCACATCCCTGGGGTTGATATTAGGTCTAATAGAACCACCTGAAACTGGAAACTGGAAACAAGCAGTTCCAGCTGTTTATCAGGATGGGAACTTTCAGTGGTAGGGCACTGTGCCCACTGGGTATATAAATATTCAGCCCTCAGCCAGCACAGGCATCCCTCTTCTCCAACGGTAAGTGGGTCTGGGGAGCTGCCATCCATTGACCTTGACCAAGCAGTTGGCCTTCCTAGGCGACTGGCCACAATAGGACTTCTTCCTCTGCTCTTTTGGACCCTGTGTGCTGTGTAAGTAAAAAAGTGGCCATTTATTAAGAGTCTGCTGTGCCTGAGCCTGTGTTTCCATAAACAGCTATATTTTAACCAAGCATTTTATGTGACTTTATCATATTATATTCATTTAAATGACAATGTGGTTTTGCCTTTATTTGTTAATGGAATCCACAATTGAATCAAATATTCTCAACTGGTTATTTTTCTGAACTGCATGGTTTTTTAAAAAGAATGCCTTGATTTGGAGGGTGTGGCAGAAACCCAGAAAATCTGCAACTGTTTAGTCATCTGGGGGTTAAAAAGTATTTAAAGATGCCTGGTAAATAATCTGCTTTATAACAAACACTATCAGAACAAGCAGGTAAAGCTTTATGGAATCCAAAAGCCATGAATTCAAATTTCTTAAATAACCAAAGAAGGAAAAGTTTTAACTATTAAACTGTATCATTGAGTGCTTTGAAACACAGTGCAATCATCTTAATTGGCATAGTTAGTGGGAACAGAAATGTGCCAATTAAAATAATTATGTTAAGCAGTGCCTCAGAAAAATGCATAGTTCTTCAATAATATCACTTGTATTGCATTATTTTATTTGGGAGAAAATGCATTTAAAAATGCCCAACATTTTACAAACTACAGCAAGGTGTAGAACAAAAAGGGAAGACACGCCCCCCAAAGAAGGTAACTGAAACCAAGAGTAGCTGGCTGGGCAGAGAAAGACTTTCTAATTATCCCTCTGATGCATCTACAATCACACTTTTTTATAGTTTAGGTGGCAGGATCTAGCTGGCACTAGTGTCAGGGTTTGTGTGAAATCTTCAGGTGTCATTGAATATACATACCAGTGAAAATCATGACGATAGTCAAGAAATGAGCCCTTTCTTCAGTTCTGAGCAACAGACTGAAAAAACATTACAAGAGTTTGAAAAGGAGAGAATTTTCCCCCTCTGCTAGATGGAGAGTGTTTTCTTTTTTCCCTTCTTCTTACCAAACTGACAATGGTTAGAAAATGTTCTAACTTGAAAGATTTCTCTTTCATTTTTCACTAGCTTACTTGATCTGCGGGTTCAGCACAGATTCTTCTAATAGTGTCAATCTGGAAAAAGAGAAAAACTGTCTCAGAGAAAGTAGTTAGTCAGTTGCTTCCTGGGCAAAGCATAAAGAGACGGGGATCATCCCAAACCCTCCTCCTCTGTCTCTTGCTTCTTCCACCACATCCAGCTGCTTTTTCCTCAAACTGTGGCTTGAGACTAAGAAAAAAATAAATGGACCTGGCAGAAGCATGTGACAAAAGCTCTATGGAAAAGTACCTTTCCTACAACACTGACTCTGTAGCTCGCAGCTAATTAATCCCACAATAGAATGTGAGTTGGCTAGTTGTATTTTGAATCTCCTCATGTGGCCTCTCTTGACGGGACTTGCCACCAAGGGTTTTAAGCTTTCACCCTATTTAATATTCATGTCTAAAGAAGCAAGGAGCCTTGGGATATTAAGAATTTTTTAAAAATTGGTCCTTTAGGTTTAGATTATAATGGAAAATTCAACAGCTAGAGCTGCTGGAGACAAAAGGTGAACAATTCACACCCTGGAAATAAACTATCAACTCTATGCTGAATAGCAAAAGCCATAATTATTGGACAGTGAAGTGACAGTTTTTGCAATTGAGCAGTTTAGCAAATGGTACACACAAGAAGTTAATATCCCATATATGATTCTTGAGAGTAAAGTTCTTCACAGTAGAAGCAGTATTTCACTGAAAGATTTAGTTTGGAAGGAAGGGATGGAATCAGATTTTTTAAATATATATTTAAATTTATTCTACTCTATTTAATGAAGCATCAACCCTTAAATATAACTAATTGCCAGTTAGTCATTAAGACTATTGGGGACTTTATCAGGACTTGGGAATCATCCTGAATGGCATTGCAATGACAGATATAGGACATTATATATCTTCCCATAGCCTGCAGAATTGTGTGGGAGAGAGTGTAAACTATAATGTGAACTATGTTCCATGCTGAATGACAATGCCCCAGGATGCGTTTATAAATTGCAATGAATGTGCCACACTAATGAAGGATGTTGTTTATGTGGGAGGGTGTGGGAGGTGTGGGGAGCGGGGCATATGGGAATCCCTATATTTTTTTGTGTAACATTTGTGTAGTCTAAGTATCTTTTAAAATTCAAAAAAATATCTTTTTTAAAAAAACTGTTGGCGTATACAGTTAATTGCACCATATTTAATTGATGGGAAGCAAAGTCAAAATTTGGTAGAAATTTTCCTCGTTAACATCCCACAATGATGCCAAGAATTCTCTAGTCTCACAGCATGTGCTTACAGTACGGATCAGGTATGAATGAAGAAAGATATAATGTCTTACCTGTACTTCTTAGGGCAGTAACTCTTGGATTTCATATTTACTATGTCCTATGGCCATTCTTCACTAGAGTGCATGTTTGGAAAGAACTACTAAGTGATCCCGCGGAGCACCTTTGATTAAGAATTATCATATGGTGGCTTGGAGTTATGTACCCCAGAAAAACATGTTCTTAAACTTAATCCATTCCTGTGGGTGGGAACCCTTGTAAATAGGATCTTTAGATGAGATTACTTCAGTTAAA
Source organism: Cabassous unicinctus (assembly GCA_029593785.1). Classification (NCBI taxonomy): domain Eukaryota; kingdom Metazoa; phylum Chordata; class Mammalia; order Cingulata; family Chlamyphoridae; genus Cabassous; species Cabassous unicinctus. The sequence goes on from JAQZBX010020534.1 coordinate 20,274, forward strand.
GTGTGGCCCAAAAGAATGAGGATGGGTCTTAAACCTATTACTGAAAACCTTATAAAGAAAGTCACAGAGAGACAAGACTGAAGGAGCAGCCAAAAGCTGGAAGTCAACAGAACCCAGAAGAGAAGCCAGGGGAGGCTGCCATGTGCATTGCCATGTGACAGAAAAGCCAAAGAATAAGGCTTGCTGGCAGGCAGTCCCAGAATGCCACAATCTTCAGGAAGAAAGTATTTCCTTGCTGATGCCTTGATTTTGGACTTCTCCTAGACTCAAGACCGTGAGATGATAAGTTCCCATTGTTTAAGCTATCCTTTGCATGGTATTTGTTTTGATAGCCAGGAAGCTAAACCATACCACAAAGACAAGTTAGAATGAAAATGAAGTTTTCATCCTCCAAAATTCTTCCCCACAGTTATATAGCAACTAATTCACTCCCATTAACTTTTGTCTGATGTGCCACATTATCATTCACATAAGAGGTTAAATATTATTGCTTTCTAAATTTAACTGATGAGAGAACTGGGGAGAGCAGGGGTCTGGAGAACAGCTCAAAAATTAAGGTTTAAAGCATACTGATAGTGAGAGGTGTTTCCCCCCCGCCCCCCAAACTCTGCTTTTTCCACTACAGCACATTGACTGGATTTATTGTTGCCTATAATAAAATAGGATACATTCCTCCTCTTAAAATGAATGCCAGCTCCCATCAAAATCTGCTTGGGGGATGGGTGGGTAGGGAACTTCATCACAGAACTTCATCAGAGTTGTCATAAAGGCAGCTGCTTATGTGTTGTAAAGGCCAAACGTATCTTTTCTTTGCTTTGTTGTATTAGGAATTGAAAAGAAGTTCTTCTATATTCAGATAGATGATAATAATGAATAAAATGACTCACAATCCTTTGTATTTAGAAAGTGTATTTCTAAGAATCTACTGTTAAAATAAAAAAAAAATCCCTTTAAGAAGAAAAATATATAAATTCAAAACTAGATATTAAAACTTACAGTGGGTTAATTTCCTAGGAATCTTTCATCTTATTGGCAAATAGAAGACAAAGTTATTTGACATATAGGGACATTCGGACTTTGAAAATTTAATAGGCAAGTAGAGATGGGAAAGGTCCAGAAACTAGAATGGTTCCAAGACTTGCACTGGAATAGGGGAATACAATGAGGAAATGCAGAGAATCTAGACACCATGTTGGCCCTGGGCACCTGACAAACATGGGGGAGAAGAATGGAGTAGGTAAAAGGGTACTAAATACAAACCTGGGTGAATTTATCTGATTTGGACAGACTGACATAGAATGTCAATAAGTTCAGGCCAAGTAATGCAAAGAACCTCAGAACTGGAAGAAACACAACTTCACTTAGTTTTGACCTTTATGAATAAGGAAACCGAATCTCAATGTTATGTGAAACACAGGTAATAATTTTCATACATGGTAAATGAATTTGGTATAAATTTTTTGTTTAGCTTCTAGTACAGTACCTTAAACCTAAGAGGTTCTTACTAAATATATATTGATTGCTTGTTCAGATGCCAGTTAAACTTTAATTTGAATGAGTTACAGTCAGTTTTAGCTTTTACTGAGCCATTCCTTGATAAATAGTATGCCTAAATGTGATTTAAAATTGTTTGTGGCAAAAAATTTCAGATTACATCAGGTTTTGAAGAGTGAAATCTTTTAATTTTGACAAGGAATAATTAATACTGTATGTCAAATTCAGCATCCAGGCAGCTTCTTTCCTCTGTATTGATGTCAAACACATTGGGAACCCGAATTCACATCAATATATGGATATACAGCACAATAATTGACATCACTGAAAAGAGAACCTCGAGAGGGGGTATGTAGAATTATTTCAAGTTTCTATTGGGGACATTTTGGTAAGGATATTTTTGTTGCTTTATCAAGTTGCTCATATCAGGTAGTAGACAGAAAGGGTTTCTAATACCCTAATGATCAAAGAACATCTTTCCGTGAAGAATGATGATTGCCGATTTTCTTTGTTTTGCTATACAAAGCATTTTTATCCTAGGAAAATTAACTCGGATTTCAAATGACTCATAATATCCACAGTAAACTCTGTTCATTCAACTGACAAAATGTGTTTTTATTTAATTATATGCATAAAAGCATTTTGCTTTCCATTTAGTTGTGTATTGAAAGTGTTTAGCCTTAAAAACTTTATGAAATAAGCAACATTGAAAGACAGCCTTTATGACTAAAGAAACAATAAATTCACTCATCTTATTCAATTTTTGTATTTTCCCACATTTTCTCCCATGAAGAAATTCTGATGCTTAAAACTTTAGTGCAATTATTAAAAATTATTCCCATTCCATTAAAACTATTTATAAATATAATACTTTCAAAATAATGTGTTTTTGTTTTTTTTTTTTCCTTTTACAAACATTTCTCTTCCACTAAGCACACTGAGTGACCAGGAAAATGGTTTAAAGCAAGGTGCCTTTACCCTTAGAGTGCCTTACTACTTTGCTTCTTGTACAATGTGTCATGTATCTGATCTCCTTCATATATATGTCCCCACTGGGAGACAAGTCTCCAGGTGGCTCTTGTTCCTGAACAACCTGTGAGAAGCAGTGGTAGCCTTTGCTGTGGACTATCCTTTAAAGGATGTTTGTATAATGAACAGCCTTGGATGATCTAATGTCTACCAGAGCCAAGGACAGATTTGCTCACTGTCCAGTATAATAAAGATAATATGTTGTACCAGGCAAAGGTCAGACATGTTTCCATGCATCTGTTACAAAAGCTTGTGATTCCCTAAACTCAGGTTTACTCAGCCATATCACAATTCCACTGTATTTGCAGCATGCTCTGGGTGCCTCCACTTTACCCCTGTGAGACTTGGGGTTCATGAGGAGTTGATGCAAACATGATGATGCTCACGAGGCTTCCTGTGCCTTGAGTAATAAATTCTTTTGACTGTAACTCTGGAATTTTGTATTATCTGCCAGCATCTATGAAATTGGACAGGCTGACTCATTAGCTTGCAAGTAGAAGTAAAATCTCAGACCCTTCACATTCTTGACAGTACTTAATATTTTTTAGCCAATTCTATATTTAATGAAAACTTATATCTTAGAGCTATATGCTCAATGGTTGAAAAGACATTAGCTGTACAAGTGTCAGGAGACACAAACCTTGGGCACCTTTTCAGATTTTCTCAGCTGCTTCCTTCTTTGTCTTTCTTGATTAGCAATTAGCACCTCATCTAGGCCAGGTTGCCCATCAACTTTTAGTAAAACACCACACAAGAGGGTATGACATCTGGCTTTTCAAGAATTTGCTGAGAAGCTAGATAATTAAACCTGAACGTTAGGGTGAATTAGCTTCCCTTGAAATGGAAAATTTTCAGTCACTTATTTCTTCAAATATTTCTTCTGTCTTGTTCTCTCTTCTTCTTCTGATACTCTATTATGCTTATGTTACACCATTTGATATTGTCTCACAGTTGTGGGAAGTTGTGTTCTTTATTTCCCCATTATTTTTTCTGTTTGCATTTCAGTTTGAGTAATTTTTATTGACCTATCTTCAAGTTCACCAACACTTTCCTCTACTGTTGTGCCTGTGGTAGGTATTCTTAATTTCTGTTACTGTATTTTTATTTCTAATATTTACTTTCATCTCTATCTTATAGTTTCCATCTCTTTATTGGTAATGTCCATCTGGTCTTGCATGTTGTCCACTCTTTCCTTAACATATTAATCATAATTATTTTAATTCCCTGTCTGATTTTTCCAACATCTGTGTCATATTTAGATCTAGTTTTGATGATTTTATTACTTTGTCTCTTATATCTCTGTATTTTCTTGCCTTTTGGCATACTTTGTAATTTTTTTTTTTTTTGAAAGTCAAACATATTGTATAGGGTAGTACTGAAGTAAATGGGGTTTAATGTGAGGATTTTTGTTTATCTGGTTGGTAGTTGGGCTTTATTTAATGTGTGTTGTACCTAAGGACATCAGAGGCCTCAATGTCCTCTAATGACCTTGTTTTTTCCTCCTCTCTTGGTTTTGGTACTTCTTTTATGCTGTTCCTCAGAGAAAGTCTGGCATAGTTTTCCCAGCTGTAATGCACGGTTACTGTTACTGGAGTCTTACTAGCTTGGTGGTAGGATGGGGAGAGGTGTGCATTTTCTAATCTTCTAATATAAGTTTCAGTCTTCAGACTGAACAATGGACCTGTGTCTCAGGGTTTTGCCTTTATTTTTCCTTCTCTTCTAACTGCTTCCCCAGATGAAGCAGGTATCATCCTGCTTCTGTGTTCTCAGTTTATTACCTTAAAACCCTCTCTCCTGTAGATTATGGCTTCTCCCCTTTAAATGAGACAATAAGGCCGGAGCAGGGCTAGGAATGGGCAGAACTCTCATCCCTTAGCTGGAATGGGATTTTACTGTGGCCTTCTGGCAATGCCTTCCCCATGAAGATTAAGCCTTTTGGCCTATCAGGGAGAAGTTCTTGTAAATTTTCACAATGGCTACACTTCCACTCCTCCTGCACATTTTACTATGTGCCAGGTATTGTACTAGACATTTAGTTGGTGGGGAGATACCTAGTTCTTCCCTGTGACAGCCTGGGTTGGGTTCCTGGAAAAAATCCTGTGAACATGAGGGAGACTTCTATGACTGCATCTCCCAGGAGCTTCTCACTCTCATGCTTGTCTGTACTCAATCTCCAGCAATTCATCAAAATTTCTAGTTTACCGTCCCTACTAGTTTATGGCACCTGGTGGCATATGTTCCAGGTAAGCAAATCTTGGATCCTACATCTCCCTAGAGGTGTTTGTCTCTCCAGATTTTAGGATTGTGGATGGTGATTTGCCCTAAAACCTCAGTTCTCTGATGGGTCTTTCAACTTGTATAGCATTCTTTTTAAAATAAGGATGAAAATGACTATTTCCAACGTTTTTACATGCCTCAGCTGAAACCAGAGGTCCATCTCCTCTTGCAATGGGAAATAGAAGAAAGGACAAATAATATCCCTTCCTTCTTTCTTTCTTCCATAGGCTACTATGATGTTTCCTTCTTTAATCCTTGGAACTGTCAACTGCCAAATGAACATCTTCTTAGCAACCTCCTGTGTCTCTTTACCACTCATAGTCACAAAGTAACCAACTCTGTCAGGTATATCAGCACATTGCTTCATATCTTTCCCCATCTCACTTCCACTTTTCTCCTATCCTTACCATCCTTGGCTTGTATTCTTAAAATAAAGCACATGCATCTTCATCCTGGTTTCAAGCTCTGCTCTCTAGATTACCTGGGCTGAGCCAACAAGCAAAATATACGTACATCTTATTACAAAGTATTCAAGCAATATAGAAATATGTAGGAAAAACAAAAGGCCCACTTCACTGCTCTAAAATCATTGTTAACAGTTTGGTGTGTATCCTTCCACTAAAATCATTGTTAACAGTTTGGTGTGTATCCTTCTGCTACTTCATCTATGCTTATATATACTTATCTTTGTCTTTTTTTTTTATATGCATAGGATGATGTTCCCTAAATCACACTTTTTTATCTTTAAAATATTTCTGAGTTTGTAAATATGGCTCTACCTCATTCATTTAACAATTGCAAAGTGTTCCATTGTATGGCTGTTCCACAATTTATTTAATGATCCTTTTATTGATACAAATTTAATTTATTTCCAGATTTTGCTTATTACAAAAAAATTAAAGCTGTAATATATCCTTTTATATACATCTTTGTGCATGTGAATGAATATTTTTAAGCTAGATTCCTAAAGTAGATTTGCTGAGATAAAATTTTATTTTACTATGTGCCAGGTATTGTACTAGACATTTTACATACATTATGCTGTGTAATCTCAACAAGACTATGGCTTAGGCACTATTATTTCCATTTTTAAATCAGAAACTAAGACTTAAATAACTTGCCTAAAGTGACACAACTATAAAGTGGAAAAGATCGAGTTTGACATAGGCACTCTGTCTTAAGAAACTTTACTCTTAAGCACCATGATATATTGCCTCCTCAAAAATTTGTTTAATCTTCTATTTTGATAAAAACTGAAGTATTACCTAACAAAAAGATACCATTGATTTATGTTACCCCTAGAGTTTTCCCTTGTTCCATGCAACACTAATTATTATAATTTTTTGTTTATCATATGGGTGAAAAAAGAGGCTCTGAAACTGTCCTTAAAGGCAAAGTCAAGCAATGCTTTATCTGAATTTCTGATTGCACTGTAATATCATTGCTCCCACCAAGCTCTCTTTTTTTGTTATGAAATACTGTGGTGATTTTTTTCTTCCAAACTTGAAAATCCTTTTAAAGAAAGATGCTTTCATGTAGTTATTGTTCAGGGTAGTTTCACATGAAAAATACCAAAGTGTCATCTTGTCAGCATCTGAAAATAATAAAACACACATTTTAAATAGGTAGCTAGGTGCATCCTACAGCTTTTTAGGTTGAAGCAACTCTTTGCTATTGATAAATTAAATATAACAAGGGCAATTTATCCTCATTGTCATTGTCAAGTTCATTGTTTAAAGCCTAAGAGAGAGTACCTGATCTAGTATAACTCTAGATTTTAGATTATTTTGAAATTCTCTTACTCTTTTTTTTTTTTTAATACTTTAAGAAACTGGGCATAGCATATATTCTGTCAGTTTTTATTAACTTACATATGTTTACGGTTGAGAATTTAATTTAGACATAATCACACTTCTTATAGGATAAATATACATTTTACATAAACAGAATTGTTGGTACTATAAAAATTATATGAAATCTTGTATACTGTATTTCTGTTTCAGAAGAATTATGGCAGAAGTTAAACTAATTTTGAGGTGACAATTTTATGTGTGTATTTAAACAGAGGAAGAAAACCTAAAACCACTGTTGTTTGATAAACTCAGTTATCAAAAACTAGCTGTTCGGACCAATACATCTTCCAGGACCTTTAATGAGGTAGACTACACATAGACCTTGAGAAAGTGACAGCAGCACAATGGAAAAGAGCTATATTTTGAAGGAAAATGGAAAACACCTTAGTACTGTTGACTTCCACCATGATAGATAATTCCATTCAAACAGGATATGTTAGACTTTTTAATTCCTGAGATTGGCCTTCATGATTAGGATTCTGTAAATTTTGCTTTTGTGAAATGTGAATTTTAAAAAATACACAAAATTTCCCCTGCCAAGCCATCTATAAAACTGATTGTCTGGGATGGTGGGCCCCATAAGCTTACCCCACAGAAATGTGAGTGTGCAATTTTAAGAAGTCTAGGAGTCTAGGAAGACCCAATCTCTGAGTGAGGGGCAGATTGAATTGAAGTTTCCCCAAATCCCTGGACATCAGTAAGATTAGAAGCTATTTTCTTTAGATAGCTCTGAGACCTTGTGACTTGCTATACTTTCACTCATATCCCTTGGACCTCCTGGACATTTAGAACCTGTAATGTGGTCTTAACACAGCCCTGGATTACACTGGGGCTGGAGGGAATAGGACTGAAACTTCAAGAGAGGGGAGGCAGGCCCACTGTTTATCTGTCTCCCTGCTGTGTAATAAATAGCGGGGAACTTTGGTACTTTTCTTCCTGGGTAAGGTCTGCAGTGAATGCCAAGAACTGCATTCCCTTAAAGACTGTCTTCTGTCCTTTGAGGTTTGAGATGTTTAGACATTGAGAACTAAAGTCTTTTCTTCCACTTTGTTACGAATTGAATATTCAGTTTGAATAGTTTTCTCTTTTTTTTTTTTTTTAACCGACTTTTAAATCCTTCTATAATTCTAATTAAGCTCATCTTCATCTCGGGAGCTTGGCTAGCTCTAAGGCAAGAAATAAGGGAAGCTTGCTCGCCAGGCCAGTCTTCCTAAGCCCTCACAACTCTACTTGAATTGATTTGCATTATAATGCACAAGAGCAGGGAGATAGGTAAATTGAATGTGTGATTAACTGAGCAAAGATTAAAGCCCATATATAGAGTTGACATTATTGCTAGGCTACTTGCAGGTCATTTCTGAAGGATGGAAACAGGCATTCTCTAAGAATGAATGTATGAAATATGATGATTATCTTACTGGATATAAAACATTTGTTGCATCTTCCAGTTCTTATTTATTTAACATGAAATGTGTTAAACAATTTCTAAGATGAGAGCTAACCATGCTCTGTGGAGGTAGTCCAGTGCTGACAAAATGGGAAACCCACTGGATCTGGAAATGATCCTTCAAGTACTAACTGGGAGAGATGGTAAAACAACACACTCCTACCCAGGACACTAAGATTTTTACATAGCTCTGGAAAAACTGAATTAATGAGTTTTAGAAATATTTGGCAAAAATATACATCCTACTTCAAATTGGAGTTTGGGGTAAGTATTAATGAATACCAGAACATCAACCTTAAAAAACAATTAATGAACCCTAGAAAAATTAAGGAAGCAGCTTTGTGACGATATGTTTTAAAACATGAACCTGTACACAGTCAAGTTTTTCCTTTTAGCATGTCATAGCCATGTCATATGACCTAATAGCATCGAGGGTAGACATTCATTTTGACATTCATCATGAATCCTGGATTCTCATTTTCTCAACGTTTTGTGTAATGCTTTGACAATTTCAATGTCACCTTTAAGCTTTCACAATACAATTAAAGCCTGTATTAATCATAACACTAATATTTTATTGCATCTTTCTCCAGAAGGATGCCCATGGTCAGGTTTTGCATAATCAACTTAATAGTGTTCATGAATCTGCATGATACTTCTGATTTGTTCTTAGTCTTGGTTGTTTCCACTTTGGTTAAAACCAAACATACTAAGAAAATATTTATGTGATAAGGAAAAAATCTTATTTGTTTATTAGCATACAATACAGCATGTGGTTACACAGTGTTTTATAATTGAATTATGTACCACAAGGATGTGCAGGAAATAATGTGCTTGTCCATTTGCATGAAATCACATCTCTAAAAAATGACTTCTATTTTAAGAGGTAAAATCGTCAAGTTTTGTCTTAAGTCAGTTCAGAAAATCATTATTGCTGTGCCTCCGACAACAAAACTCTAAGCAAATTATAGTAAAGAATGCTTTTCTCTGTCAGTGAATTTCTAGACTGCTGGTAGATATGATTATTTATGAAAAGTATGAAAATTGTCAATTCTGATACCTAACTTAGCATTTGGCTATGAACTAAGCAACATATGATTAATATATGCAGTTAAAATCTTTAAGGTTAGCATTACTCCTTTCTTTTAAAGAGTAGTTTTAATTAGTTGCCAGAGAGCTCAGAATGTTAACTTTAATATGTAAGTGCAAACTTATATGATAACGTATAGTTTGTTTACTTTAATATTTGCAGTTTAATTGGATTGCAATCCCAACTTTCTTAAAAAGTGGTCCTAGTTATCAACAGTAGAAATGAAATTCCTGCCAATAAAAATACTGCATGCATAAATGTTTGAGGTAGTATGGTACAACAATACAATTCATAGACTCCATGAGCCGTCCAAATACCTATGTCTGTTAATAGGAGTTTACGGAAAAAGAAATGGTACTGGATGAATGGTACATGTGACAATTCTAACAAAAATTTAAAATTCTACAAACTTAGCCCATTCTTGTTATTAAACAAAGGCCCTAAAGGTGTCTTTTTGTTTAAATTAAGAGTCTCCCTGTCTTCCTGTGTTTGACTTGTTAGAAGAGTATCAACCTCCGTCATCAGTTTAATTGTAAAACTGGTCAGTATATTCACCCTGTTAAAAAGAATTATCCAAAACTTTGAAAATTAGACAGAAATATGATTGTCTTTCCTTAATGTCATGCTCGAGAATTATCTAAAAAAGCTTGCCTAAGGCTGAGGATCATCTGATTCTCCCTGGTCATGTAACTTTGTTTTACTTAGAATTCACACTTGACTAGGACCCTGGCATTTTACAACTCTGATTAGGTATAAGTTAACTTTCAGGCAACTGATAATGTATAATAATTTTCTTTTCTGTCCAGTAGAAAAGTTAAGTCTTAAGGTAACATTTTCATTAAGTCATAAAATGAATCAATTTTGTAGCTTCAAAAGCTTACCTCAGCATTCCTTCTTTCAAAGGCTATGTACAATTTCAGATCCTCACGTCCTTTTTGAACCAGTTTTGTCAGCCTGCTGGTTCCCTTGTTAATGAGTTAAAAATCAGCATTGACAGGTATTCACTATTTATTAGTGAAAATTATTGTGTTTCTTTTAATAATTTGAGAATTATGTTAGAATAAGCTAAAGTTTTTAAAAAAGAAAAGAAGTTATAATATAAGCAGAGAAAGAAGCAGGGGAAGGAGGAGGGACAAGGAAGGGGAAGGTAGAAGAAAAGCTATGCATTTTTCTATTGGATTATTCTGTTTGCTGCATTTATCCCACTGCTGTAATAAAATATTATAAATGTTTAAAACCTTTTAATCAATAAACTGAAATTGTGCTGTCCAGTAATAATTGCCTTCTCTTTTTAAGGTATCATCTATATTTGGAACATACAATTAGATATAGAGTAGATGTGTTGAGTCAAGAAATATTTGATATACAATTTTATGGAAAATATGCTTTTACCCCTTATTCAATCTAGCTGTTAATATACTGAAAAGATTTTGTTGAACACTTTTTTGCCATAAATTTTAGTGAATTTTAACTGTTTATGTATGTTTGAACTTGCATATATACTTTTTAAAATAATTTAAGATGTTGATTCCACACATAAGGTTTTATGGGTGTGGAAAAAAGTTTTCAAATGATTTTTAAACCTTGCTCCTCATCAAATCAAAAGAAAAAGGACACCAAATGTTGGAGCTTAAGGACAGGAATGCTTTGATATTTAACCTAGGGAACTTTGGTTAAATTCTCTCTACACTAAATATGAATGATACCACATCTTCCTGAAATTAGAAGCAGAAAAAAAAGGCAATGTGCACACATATATTTCCTCATTGAGGATCTCTCATATTAAAAAAGCTCTGCATATAAAAGACAGTCCAGAGACATCTTTGAAGGTTCTCTTTCAAAGCAGCTCCACTTTCCCATGTGTCTGGGGATTTCTGTTATTAATTGAAGTTAATTTTCTAGGATATCAGTTTGCCATGCACGTGGGAAAGATTGATAGCCTCTTCGATTCTCAAGAGTGTTGAAAATGACACTGTTCCATCACCAGGTTCCTTCACTTTTATCATCACAAATCAAATTATAAACATCGGGGCAACCTTGCTGGAATCTGGCTTCGGGAGATTTCCATAAGATTAATTAGGCGGCCAAAGCAAAGATGGTAAAATAGAAAGGGGGAGTGGATGGAGGGAGGAGGGAGGAGGGAGAGTTGAACCATTCATTCCTCACAGAATGGGAAGTCAATTCAACAATGGGTAATTAGCGTGGGCCACAGATTCTCAAAGGCACTGAGGACACTGGACTCTTTCCCGCACTCTGATGTTTAGTGCCGTATTGTGGACCCCTCATTTAATTAGTGCACTTTGATACCCACAGGAGTTTGAGGCTCCAGGGCATGCTAAACACAGACTGACACCAGCAAGCTTCTGCCTCCTTCCACTCTAATTAGAGACACAATGAGCTGCAAAGACAATGTTTTACTCCAAGATTTCTTCTACAGATACCTCTGGCAGGAAACAATCGTTTATTTAGTGTCTATATTGGTATTCAGATTAAATTGTTAGCATGCAAAAGATGAGCTAAGGGCACATATCTATTAAAAATGCTTAGCAGAGTTCAAAAATGATGGAAGCAATTTGTGAAAAAAAAAAAAAAAGTATTTTCCCTTTTGGAAACTATTTATTTTGTTCCTATCTAATTAGAAATAAATTTAAATTGCACTGTGTGTTGTGTTCTAAAGTAAATAGCAGTACCTTCTTGAAATAGCCATAAGTTCTCTGCCTTAAACAAATGGTTCTAAAATTAATCAAAGGGTAGAGGGGAATAAGAGGGGAAACCCCTCTCCTCCTCATAATTCAGCTGCATTGAAATAACTAGCCAGCACTGGGGAAAATGACAGAGGTCATTTTTACAGGAAGATTGCTAATCTGTCTAGAGCTCTTTAAAGAAAGCTCTGAAACATTTGCAGTGCCAAGTTAAAAAAAAATTATTATGTTAGTTTTGATGGACAGTTCCATGCTGATTGGAAGAATATAAATATCCCAAGGGAGACTGCATATTGAAAATTAATCTCAGCATCCACAAAATGCTAGTATGTGTTGCTTTAACTACACACTGTAAATCCTGTGCCCCTAAAATTTAAACACAGGACTAATGTTTCTTTATGGTATTTCTGTCTATGTATTTCTATAATACTCAAGCAGCTTGCAAAATAAAATGCCTCTAAGCACTGCCAACCAAAATAAATCAGTGCTATTATCTCCTTATGCACTTATTTATCCACTTAGCTACTTACTTGCTTACCTATCTTTTGGGAAAGAAAAACTAAAACACCTGCTTCCTTCACCCACCTGGGAAGAAAAAAATCCATTCTGAGATTATGTCTCCACAAAACCACATGAATATGTCCTGACTAACTTTTGATGTAGGGAATTTGATGTAAATTCCCTACCCCACCCCCATTCCTTATTATTCATTGTGAAATGGATCAGAAAGGAAAGACGGTGTATGTGCGAGAAGGTGGCTTGTCCTTGTCCTACGGCTCCAAG
>JAQZBX010020535.1:0-32932 GCA_029593785.1 Cabassous unicinctus
AGTTTTAGTACAACAAATTCTATCCCAGAAGGGTGAAGTGGCATCTAGAGTCAAAGACTACAGTCCCATTTTCAAAACTGAGGGTGAACTGGACTCCAGTGGGATACAAGCCCAAGAAATGACCTGTGGGGAAGCCTCTGCATTAGGCCAGAAGGCCCAAGGCAGAGAGGCTGACAAGTGCAGTGGAATGGCAGCCGAAGGGATGACCCAGATGTGCTTACCAGGTTCGCCAGATGATCAAGCACTTCATTGATTTGCTGGCTATACACAAGTCCAATGTGGGACTTTCCCATCAGGCGCCTCACCTTCTTCCGGATGTCGTTTTTATTTACCTGGAAAGCCAAAACAAGATGTTAACCAGGAAGGGCTCTGCTCTCAACTGAGGTAGAGAGAAGAGAATGTACAAGGAAGCCTCCTACTACCTGGAAGAAGAGGAACTCTGAAAGAGCATATCACTGGACATGGGAGGAAACACTCTACTGTGTATCTGGTCAATGTGCTGGGGAGAGAAATGCTGGCTCTGTCCCAGATGGCTTCCACAGACAGGCGGCCCTACAGCAGTTCTGGTTCAAGTGGACTGGCGAGCAAGAAGACACTTCCTTCCAGTCCCCAGCCACTGCCACAACATTGGCCCCTAAAGTGTTTCTAAAAACCCCTGGGCCTCCTCGGAGTCTAATTCAGAAACAGTGACTTAGAGCAGCAATGCCCTAGGCTCCACTGCAGCCGAGACAGCCTGCTAGGGATAAGATCATCAGCCTTTCCCAACCAGCGTTAACTGAGCCCCACAAAGGAGCGTCAACCTTAAAACAGAAAATGAAACAAACTAAGAGGACCTGTAAGGCAATCTCTGCATTTAACCAAGTAATTCCTTCCAATTTGGGGAGATGGGGAGAACAGGAGACAAAACCCAAGAGTTCATTCTCAAAACAACTCTCTTCTACCCACCAACCCTAAAATTTCAAAGCAGGACTCTTCTTTTTGTTAACATACTTCTTCCATAGCTATAAAATTTGAGTATAATAAAATAAAACTAGAAATTACCACTACTTTTTTAATGGGTAGCTCCGCTTACTTAGCTATGGAAAAGTATAAATGATAAAGAGTTGGTGCTGAAAAGTGAATTCTGAGCTTCCTTTCTAAGGTTTTAGAATCTTTTAAAAATATTTTCTAATTCTTTGTATTCTATGGGGAGCTCTATTTGCACCCTAAAACTACTTAGCAAAGGGAGACAACTTAAAAGGCAAAATAAACAACTGGTATGGAATTGTCAACTATCTCTACAACATTCCTTAGCAAAACAGCCGGGCAGCTGCTGATAAATGGATCACGAGCGAGTTGGGAGAGACCTCTGACTTTCAATCATGAGGAAAGCTTTAGTAAGATGCTCTGACAGCTGCCAACTGCCTCGGAATTCAGGCAGCAGGAGCAAGCCTCGCACTCCCAGCGGCAGCAGCTGGGCATAAGCACAACTGACATCACCTTCATCAGCAGCATGTAGGAGATGAGGTTGTGCAACAGCGTGGCCAGCAAGCGATCTTCGTCATCCTCCAGGCGCTTCCGATCATGTTCTCCCAGGGACAGGTACCTAAGTAGAAGACCAGAGACAAATCAGCCCTCAGGTGGGAGACCACAGAAGGAACTGGGAGGAGGTTGGATTTGCATGTTCCCAAGGGTTTACTAAGCCCCATACCTGTCAATCATTTCCTGTGGACCCTGGTCCATCCCCATCCCTTCTCTCTCCAACATCACAGCATCTAAGAATGCATCTTCCCAGAACTGCATTTGGTCCCATAAAGTAGAACGCTCTTTGCCTGTGTAGAATAGAGGGTTGTTTTTTGTTGTTGTTGTTGTTGTTTAGGGGCTTATTTGACATATAAAGAATATAGCTATCAAACGAAAATAAAAAGTAAAGTCCAGAGAAAAGGGAGTCATTACAAATTCCAGGGCAAAGGAAACATAAGCCTCTCTACCCCAGATCTAATATTCCCGCCACCAGCCCCAGATGCCTCCAAGTGAGGCCCAGTCCCTCCCAAGGAGGAGGGATGAACACAGCACACACAGAAAGGTGGTTACTTATAGAAAAGGTTTCCATAGCAGCATCCTCTAACTGGTCCCACATCGATCCTTTGTCCCTTCCTGCCAGTTTGTGAGCAGGAAGGACCATGGTAGCAAGAAAGAAAAGAAAGGAAGAAAGAAAGACAGAGGCTGTTGTTTAATACCAAAATCCTATCTCTTCTAGTTTTTACCCACTGCTGTTTCCAAACCCAGTAAGTCGCCTGCTTCAGATATAAAATGCCATCTAACATGAGCTATCTGATCAGTGCTACCCTACTTCCCGGCTGAACCCAGCTTTCTTCCAGGGCAATGGGCCGTCTCAGTCTGTTTCTCACCTAGGAGTCCCTCGTAGAGGTAGACCCGCTGGCTTACATCTTCGGAAGAGCGAACTGGGCTGCCCACCAGCTTCTCCTTTATGCCTGGCTTCAAGCCATGGGCTTTACCCTAGAGAGAAGAGGTGATAGGTTAGCTGCACCATTGAAGAGGGGCAAAGAAAACAAAGCAGCTCATTAAGAGGCATCATTCACTAGCGACCTATATACTCCAGCAGCCCTGCCTCTACTACTCTGCTTGCCTCTAGGATTTGGCCAAAAGTCAATCTGATAATCCTGCTTTCTGTTACCGCCTCCTAAATCATGCGATCAAGTTTTCATTTTGACTTGTCTTTACTCCTTGGTCTGTAGAAGGCTCTTTTCTCTAAGAAGAAAACCAGGAAAATTCTCTGAAGCACCATGACACAGTAGAAAGAACACAGGGTTTGAAGTCTGGCTGACCAAGGTTCAGATCCCTGCCTCTTACTAGCTATGTGATCTCAGGCAAGAAGCTTAGCTTCTCTGAGCCTCATCTTCCATATCTGTAAAATGAAGGTTATACTACTTACCTCACAGGACTATTATGAGGATTCGAAAATACATATAAAGCACTTAACAGTGCCTGGCACATTGTTGGTATTCAATAAATGTTCATTTTCTCTTTACTACTGTCTCTTACGGCCCCTTAGAAATATCACTAACCTTATCTGCCACTTCTGCAATACTAGACTTTCTATTCATCCATAAAAGATTTTCCTTTAGGTAAGAGGTAGGTAATACCATGCCCATTTCACAACAGATAAAATAAACAGAGAAGCAACTGATCAAAGGTTATTAGGCAAATGTGTGACTAAATGCCAGTCTCCTGGTTCAGAGCCCAACACTTTAGATTCAGTGGCCCACAATGACTTAATAGAACTTATTCCTTGCTAAAACACCCTGCTTTGGGGTCAAGAAATTTGGGTTACTGTTCTGAGCAACTCAACTGTGCAGAGTCCTTGTCCACCAGCACAGGACAAGTAATAATTTGTTCCAGGAAGGGGCAAGAAAAGATAGAACAGAGCTGAATAGGTTCTTGCAGGACTTTACTCCATACTATATGTTTTATGTCCAGAATGGAAGCACACTGGAAGGATTAAACTTCTCCTACTAAAACCAGTCTGTTGAGAGAGAGAGAGAGAGAGAGAGAGAGAGGAGGGAGGGAGGGAATGAAGGAAGGAGGGAGAAAAACAAACAAACCCCAGTCTGTTTAGCCTCAAGATGGCTAGGTAAATAGATACATGATAAAGCAAATCTAGCAAAATGTTAAGAAGTGAGGAATTTAGGCGGTAGGCATATTGGATGCTCACTCTACAATTCTTTCAACTTTTCCGTATGTTTATAAATTATTATAATAAAGTTTTGGGAGACGTTTTTTTTAAAGTGTGAAAAAAGAGGCCTCAACGCCCATTCGCATGAACAGCTCTGGGGTCTCTCAATCCTCTTCCCCACCTTCCCCCTGGGATGGCACTTGTTCTGTTAGAAACCCATATGCAGAGAGCCCTGTGGTGGAGATGATCGCGAGTTAATAAGTCACTTCAGTTTCATCCTCCGTTCTCTCCATAAACCAAGGCAAGACCTACGAGCCCTTGAGGAGAATGTCCATTCTCCCCTCTGTCTAATGAAGTGGCAAGTGCAGCAGAGTGTTTAACACTGCCTAAAGAGGGCAGGTCTACACTGAAAAGCAGTGTGTTCAGGAAAGGACTAAAAGAGGAATGAAGTTAACTGGCTTACTGTGTGGCCGAGGGCAAGTGCTCTGTTTCCTAAGGCTTTTGTCCCCCTCACCTGTCAGAAGAGACTATTCATGGCAATCTACTACACTGCAAATTTCTTGAGACTGGAAATCATGCCTTATTCAACCTTGTGTCTTTTGTACAGAATCTGGCACTTAGTAAATCACTTAGTAATGTTTATCAGTGAAGGAAAACTTCAAATGACCATTAGGTATATACCAAAAATTTTTTAAAAATGCTTCTTTAAGGTGCTATATAAGTAGAGCCCTAACAAAAATAAAATAGGACTAGTCCACAGAAACAGGTAGAGTGGTACCAACTGAGAGTTGTTATTGCCCTGACATTACACAAAGGAAGTGTTTGGTCCAGATTAAATGCAGGGTTATTACTACATAGGATTCTAATTCCTCACCTGACTGGGCAGGAAGCCTAATAGCACATCTCAGGGGAGTACTCTAAAAGCTCCAGATCCTCAAATGACTGAAAAAAGCCTTAAGAAATAGCTTCTTTAAAGCCAGACACATGAGGAGTATCCATTCCCTTCTTCATCTTTTCCTGCTTATTGCCTCTTTTCAATCTTTTCTAACAAAACCTCTCCCCACTCCCCCACTTCCACCCCCCAGGGCAATTAAATAAAGGTCTTCCTCGGTCAGTGGACAAAGCTTACAAAGATGGCGCTTGTGGCAGCATTGGTCTCAATTTCACTATCGGAGAGAGTGCCCCGGGAGCTTGCCAAGTGGGCGCCGCCTTCGCCACCTGGTCCTTCACCAGCGTTGCTGCTCAGGTCACTGTCTGCTCCAAGGGTCTCTCCAGAACTATTACTCACCTGGAAAGGAAGAAAGGTAGTAAGGGCTATTCCCCAAGGAGGGGCCCCAGAATTGCCAGGCTGTGAGAGGGCTCTGCTGCCATCAAAAGGTCTCTGGTGTGTCAGAGAGCCTCTCGAAGTACCTTCTTTATAAGATGAGGTGAAGCCCTGGGTGAGCTCTCAGGACACAGACCTATGACAGGTAAACATCTCCACCATGAGAACCATGCTGACCCGAGACTAAGAGCAGCCTCCAAAGGAGAAGATATTTCCCTTTTTTCCAAAGGGGAAAGCCACACCCCACCCCACCCCCAAGATGCCAGTGTGGTGTTCCCCTACCACGGTGCTAACTTCAGAATCCTGACTGGAGCTTCGGATCATAACAGCTGGACTCACACCAGTGACAGAGTCTGCATCAGTCCTCTGAAGTAAGACAGGGACACGGGCACATCAGGGGACGTGTCCAATGTGCTCTCAGTTTCCCGAAGAAATATGGTACCATCCCCCACCCTTCTAGTATCATCCCCAGGAGAGGTCATGAGAAAATTTTTTAATTAAACATTAAAGAAATACATAGTCACCACAGAAAACCCATGAAAGAATAAGGAAATTAAAATAAGCTACAACTCTACCACCCACATTGACCACTGTTACATTTTTAGTGTATTTCCTTTCAGTCTTTTCTATACATGTTTCAAAAATAAGATTAAAATCATCCTGTATATAGATTTGTAAACATTTTCCCACGTCAGTAAATTTTTGAAAACACTCTTTAGTGGCTGCTAAGATTGTATTACATGGGTATATTGTCCTCACTTAATCATCCCCCTTCAATTGGACATTCATGCTGTTTTGAGGTTGTTGGTTTTTGTTGTTGTTTTAAACTTAAAGAAGTACCTGAGATAGCAAATTTGAGCCTCGAAATTCTCAACAAGGATATTACAAACCTGGGAACCAGATGTCAGGCTCACACCGCTGTCTGCGCTGATCTGAGACTTTTTCTCCTCTGTCTCACCAAGGTCAAAGACAGGCTTGATCACTTCAGGCCCTGAGTAGGGGAAGACTTCTGGTGACTCAGTACACAAAGGAAAGGGGCAGGCTGGTGAAGGGAGTGGGACAGCAGCACAGACTGCTCCCACACCTGTTCAGCAAGTCCCAGTCACCTTTCCAGGGACTGCCCACCCCCACTACCCCCCCGACCCACTGGAAGAGGAAGTCCCCAGGTGCCTTCAGAACCACCTAAGACAAATTAGACCTGGTCTCAAGGGGTTCCTTAGCCATCTTCCCAACCGGAGAAAATTCTAGGCAAATCACCCCAAAACAGAAAAGTTCCAGAGACAAATGTCTAAACCGTATTCTACTGCACTCAGAGTCAGCGCTTCACTACTGCCTGTAACCAATTAAGGGTCCCCAGGCCACTCAGTTGTTCCCAAACAAATGTCTCTCAAGGGGCTAGAAAAGTTAGGCCCAGTGAGATAAACACTGGACATTGCCTACTCCCACCCTAGACTGTCTACATCTGAGACAAAAAAACACCCTATTTTTTACCCACCCACCCACCCACAATGGTATGGCAGAAGGACAGAATGACAGAAAGCAAGAAAGCGTGCCTAGGCAAGCCACCAGAGAGTTGGGCAGCTACAGACTCAACATGGAAGGATAGCAACCATCTCTGCCAACTGTGCCCACAGGCCTTCCAATGGGTGAGGGAGCTTCAACCAATGAGGGGCACCAAAATAGGCAAACGTTCTCCCCACCAACTCTGAAGCAACGGAGAACCAAGTTCTAAGGGATTTTACTCAGTAAATACTCTGATCATAGCCTGATTGCTATGAGGGAAAGGGCAGTGGGAAAAAGCAGTCTACAAGCCTCCTATGAGTCATATACCACCTACCTGCTTTCATTCCAAATACCCCCAAGAACCAATTTGGGGTGGGGCTGGCAAAAGGAACCTGCCCCAACTGGGCCTGGGGAGTTGGCAGGTATGGGAGGCTTGGGAACAGGAAGGGGCATTTGTTCCTTACTCTGTTTTTCCAAAGCTTTTTGCTTTTTCACTTCCTGGTGCTTGTTCCACAATTCTACCCCAGATGCAATGCAAGCAGGAGAGAAAGACAGAGAGAGTCAGAGGCTGGTCAGACAGACGAAATGGAAACCCACCCCCCACCCAGGTTGATTCAGTCTCAGGCACAGGATTACAAAGAGATAAAAAAGATATCTTCGTTTTGGGGGAGGGAAATAAAGAGATCCAATTCCTAAATGAACTAAACACTCCAAATATCTAATCCTAATCCCATTGTGGCAGAAAAACCCTGCAAGATGTTAAGAGTTGGCAGTGCCCTTAATCAAGCTCCTTCATTTTAGCCCACAGAAACTGATCCTAAAGAAGCTGGAGTACTTGCTCAAGATCATGTAACTTAGGATCAGTTTAAATTTCCCACTACATCATACTTCCTCTGCCAACTGAGCTTTCTTTTCTGGGGAACAGTAATTTTTAAAGATTCAGGTAGGTTATCACCTCAAGCAGCCAGATGATTTCCAGAAACATGAGCATAAACCTGTTTGAGTCACTGGATTGGACAGAGGCCAGCTCATGCAGGCGGGTACCATCCCTCCTTGTTACTACAGGCGCAGGGGGCAGAGGGGAGACACCTCGCCCTCAAACTCAGTGCCTGCTCTACCGACAGACCTATTCTTGGCCATAGCCAATCATCTGGAAAAATGCTTTTACCTAGCCAAAGAGCTGGGAAAGTAAAGGGAAACTAAGTTCTTTTCTTCTGGTAGAGGTGAGAGGGAACATAAACTGATCAGGAATAGCATCTTAATAGAGTAAAGAAGAGAGAATGCTCATCACAGCAATTCTTTTCCTAGAAGGAACTTCAGAGGTTACTTATTCAAAGATGAGGTGATAGAGACCCTGAGAGGGGAAGTGATTTGTCCAGAGTCACATTCTTAATTGGGGGCAGAAACAGGACTAAAACCCCAGACCTCCAGACTTACTAGAACATCACACCAGGCAGAAAAAATCCAGTGTTGATTGTCTCTAGGACAATATTATACTGGGCTAGAGAAGTGTAGCTCCCCTAAAAGGGAAACTGGTTCTTCATTGCCATTTATGGGAGCATAAGGCAACTAACTGCCAATGGTTGTGGAAAAGGCGAAACAGCTGGAAGCATATTCAGGGGCCTAGAACCAGAAAAAGAAAGACATAACCTAGAAGACTCAAGGTCTACAAGTAGGGAGTGAGCTAAGCAGAGGTGACACCCAGAGAGTGTCATAGAGAAACAACAAACACAAGCAAACTCTTCATCAAGTCTGGTAAGGAAGGGTTTCAAGAAGAGCTGACTCAAAAACATATACATATGAAATCCAGACCCCAGGGAAATGGGGCTGCTGGAAAAGTTTCAGAGCAGTGAATTCAAGAGTAGTGGAATGGTTGGATGGGGGGAAACTGGCTTCAGAGACCCTGACGATCACAATTTTATAGCCCAGTTTGCATCTATAAACTTCCTCATTGCTTCCAGAAGCTCACACGGCCGCTTTACAATGTGGATGAAGAACTCCAGATGTAAAGAAAAAGAGGGATCCAGGAGTATGGCTGAGATTCCCTGCCCAAAGCCTCACGGAGCTCCCTACACCAAACATCTGTTCTTCATCTAAGATGTCGGTGGGGGTGGCTGTAAGCCAAACATAAGAGAGAGAGGAATAAAGAAATGCCATTTGAAATGGACGCAGACCTATCTCCCTCTCTGGAAAGCAAAGCATGGGGAAGAGAAAAGCAGGATTCTGGATGAACTGAGAGGAGGGGAGGGAGCTTTAAGAAGCCAGGCCCCTCCACCACACCAAACACAGCTATACACACCGACAGATGCCACAAAATTCTCTTCCTTTAAGCTCCTGGTGTCCAGTTCTTTAGGACCCTTTCCTGCAGCACTTGGTGCCCAAGGTCCCAGCTGGGGAACTCTCAGCTGTGCCATAGCCTTTGGGTCCCCCGTGGCAGTCAGGCCAGGATCCTTGCCAACTGGTGTATTGACACTCTCTGTTGGACTTCTTTTCCGCTTGTCTGGTTCTGAGGAAAAGATCAATATAGAAAGCGGTCAAACGAGTTAGTAGTTGGGAAGCAAGGTATGGACATGAGGTGGGAGAAGCGAGGATACAGGAGGGTGTGGAATGGAAGAAGTGCAAGGAAAGCTGGCATCTAATTTGTATGATGGAGAAATACCTGATATATATAAACACGCACTAGAAAAGAAAATCCCAAAGCCTGATTGGGAAGCAGCTTGTTGGGAAATCTGTCCTAGGGACAAGTAAGTTTACTCCCTCTGGGAGACATGAGGCCCAGCTGGCTCAATCCCTACCTTTACTGTAGTAGTGGGTCTGGGCGATCTCCAGAAGCCCAAAGATGCTGGCCATGCCACCCAGACCTGCATGGGCATAGGACTGCTCCAGACTGAGGACTGTGCACTTGAGCAGGTCTAACATTCCCTTGTACACCTTTCGACTGATCTCCTGCAACAATAACCCAGGGGCTAGAGTCGGCAAAATTGCCTTTGGTGCCCACGTCCCACCTGCCAGTTGATTCCAACTCCCAACTCCACACACTGACCACATCTGGGATGATGTCCTGCCGGGCATCCTCCTCTGACTGCACTGTACGGTTCAGCTTGCTCAGGACAAAGACTCGCAGCTGCTCACTCTCCAGCAGCCGTCGCACCTTCTTCATGTTGAGCCAGCCAACTCCCTGGCCATCCAGCACGCTGTGCACAACCTCCTTCAGGAACTGCTGGTTCTCACTATGGGGGTCACACACCACCTCTGTGGTCATCAGCTCTTTTGCAGAGCATTCCCCCCTCTCACCAGACTAGATATTTGCCTCCAGGGGCAAAACACAAAGTCAAGTCTCCAAATGGCCAAGTCCAACAGATACCCCACCTCTCCAGATAACCTGGGGTGCCCGAGTACCCACCACTGCTGTTTCACTCTCAACGCTGTAAGCTATTATGCTTGCCTGGAATTAAGTCAGAATGGGAAGTGCTGGCAGGAAATTCATTTCATCTCTACCCTACTGAGAGTTTTTCTCCCATTCTTGAGCATCTCTAAAGTTTTGTCTAGGAACCACTGCCTCTACCCAAGAACTTTAAAAAGAGCTCTGCCATTTTTATTACCTAGAATTGCTGGATCGACCCTGGGGTGATGGAGGCTCTCTTTTCACTGTCGGGCTGTGCTTAATGACAGACGACTTCTGATCCACTAAGGCCCTCCTGTTTCCTATAAGCCGGGAAGGCAGGAATGAGAGACATCACTATCGGAGCTCTGAAGCTGGCGTGAGCACAGCCCTGGGCGGCCGCGTTCCACACCCACTCCCCTGCCGGGCTGGGTGAAGGTGGCACGAGGGCATCACACACGGGTAGAAACCAGCCATGGCAATGGGGAGGAGGTGGGGATGGAGACTCAGGCCACTCCACATGCACCAGCAGCAGGCCCCATGGGCAAGCATGGGTGTCACGGGGGACGGGGCAAGGAAGGTCACTCAGGTGATGCCGCTTGCTCCATGAGGAGGATGGCCCTCAGGCAGGCACAGAAGATGCTAGGAAAAAAGAGGTCATGCACAGCTCACGGGCAAGACCCACCTTCGCCACTCCCAGGGCCGGCGTCAGTAACAATCTCCATTAGAGTATTTAGCCCAAATACTGGGACACAAAATACACAATTAGTAGGTGCACCACAATACCCCAATCCCTGTACCCCTCAATGGAGTTGTAAGTCAGGTCATCTGAGCATTCTCACAAAGCTTGAAGAGTGCATATAACCGTGGTTCTCGGGCCCCTCGGAGCTGGAGGCCTGATCCAGGTGATCAGGAGCCAAACAAGGCTCTAGGAAAGGCAATCCCTTAAGACTGTGGCCTCACAAAACCTGTACGGACAGGGTAAATGACTCGAGGGAGCCTTTGGGCACTACTCAGGCACATGCGTGAAGGAGGACCACTGGTTTTCATGAAACATCCAGCACGGGGGTCCAGAGGGTTTGCAGGTATGCACAGAGAAGGGCCCCATCTGGCAGGCTGTGTCATGGGGTGGGGTGGGGTTGTGGGGGTACGAGATGGGAGGTGGATGGATGGGAGGTATAAGCGCATCAAATGAGATGAAGCTTTGGCATGCAATGGAAGAGTTATCAATTGCTCTCCTCTTCAAATGTACCAAAGGAAAAGCCAGGGACACTAACACCTTTCCTTCCCTAACCCATCAGCCATGTGTGGGCTCACTGGAGCAGGGCTACTTAGGTCCCTACACCACTAATTAAAAAGTCCTTCTGCTCGTCGATTCTATTTTTCCATTCCCACCAAGGAATATTCCTTTAACTCCTGGCATTTTTAATCACTGGAGATGAGGGGTCACTTAAAGAAAACATGGTGTTGCTTCTCACTGTATTTCCTACCATAATTAAATATCAGCACAATATCCAGAGAAAGCAAACAAAAGTCAGTTAAAATTCAGAAGAGCTCCTCAAACTGTGAGTGACCACAAATGAAATTCATGTAAAATCTTAACTCCCCTAGAAGGTAACGAACACTCCCTGGCCCGCCATAGGCACTAAGGTGGCATGCGGCCAAAGTAAGAGGCTCCGTGACTCTGTGGACACTGCCAGACTCTCCACCACCATCCTCTGGTAGGCCAACTCCTCAGGATGAAGTTCATTCTGAAGTCCAGGCAGTAGGGACCAGGCAGATGACTGGTGGTACCTGGTGATCCCTGTTAACATGTACTTCTGACAAAGGTCCCCCCAGAAGCAGCAGTCATCCCACAGATGTCAGTATTCTAAATGACATAACAGGGCCTTTTCTTTAGCTACAAAGATAGTTCCCATCTGACAACCATCAGAAACCATAGTGTGCAGTGAAAGCCATGAGAAGCCATAAAGGGGAAACAGCCAGGTCAAATGAGTCATCATACACGGGGCTCCTGACAAGCACCACAGGCTAAAATAATTCCCAGAGAATCCTGGTTTGGCAAAAGGGGAGCTGCAGTTACCTTTCAGACTAGGGAAGGGCGTGGTCTTCTCTCGGGCACCTTTAGTGGGCAGTGTGAGGTTGGAAAGACTGAAGCTGGTACTATGGTTCCGATATAGGCTGCCTATCAACGGGAGGATGTGAGAGCCATGAGTTAGGGGGGTAAACGATCAGAGCAGTGCACCTCAATGACTATCATCTTCACCTCCCTCCTCTGCAACATAGTCCCAGTGCCTCTTTCTTGGAAAGGATCAATTCTAACTTAAGGTAAACAAAGGAGCCACTGCCAGGATTGCTCATAACCCAGTAACAATTCTAACTACCACCCGTAATAAGGGCTGAATGCCTCATGCCCTGCTTACACAGCCTGAATGCCAGGAGTCACTGTGCCTCTGGGCTGAAGTCAGTGCTGTCTCTGGCTTCTGAAAACACTAGCAACTCCAACTATCCCCTGTGTTGGCTCTCTGTAATCCCTAGTCTGGCTTCAGTCTGTACCAATACCACCCCTCAAAACCGAAAATATTCTCTAGGTACAAAAGTCAATCTCATATAGATTTCAAAGCATGTTATGAAAAAATCCCTCATCAGGCAAAGAAGATTTTAGATAAACACCCAAACCAAATGTGACCAAAATATTTCCACAAAATATATGTACAAACGTATGGTTCTGAACACAATGCATATTTTTCAGTTGACCATTTAGCTACCCGAAAGAGACTGAAACTTCCAGGTGTAAATGTAACGATGATCTGTCCTTGTCCTTTATTGACCTCACCTGAAAGTACCTTATTTGGTCTCATCCAAATGATCTGAATCAGGGTTTGGTAATGCCAACTCAGCCCTAAATCTAAAGTTCTAAGCAACATTTGCTGCAGCCAGGCCCTACTGCAGAGAAAATGGACCAGAAGAATGAGTGAGCTTAAGGCACTTACTGGCGAAAGACATGATGCCCCCGAAGCCCTCGGTGCTGTTGTTGGAGACGGTGGAGGTGGGAGAGCTTGCTCGCGAGTCTGACTCTGCGTCTGAGTCACTTCCCAGTTTCAAGCTGTTGGGCCGCAGCAGCTTTTGAGCCCTTGGAATGCACAGTGGCACCTATGAGCCCCAGGCCGGGGTACCTAATCTTGGGAGTGTGGGCCTTAAGCTACACTGAGGTCACCTCTCCCTTCCCTAGATCAGACTGCCACCCTCTGGGGATGGCAGGACCACGAGAGCATTCAGACTTCTCAGGCTTTCTGATTAACCCTCACCAAGGGTCCACTTTTGTGAGGTCCTTCAGTCACCCATCTAGAAGGGATCCCCAGGCTCTCACCGATTGCCATTGACATGTTGGCTGAATCGGGGAGTATAACTTTCTCCCTGCTCATCATCATCTTCCTCAGGGGGAAAGCCATATTGGGGCTCGAAGTACGGATTGTCATAGGTTGGCCGGCGCACTGACCCCTCTCCAATTTCTGTCTGACGCTTGTCCACGTTCGATTTGCCAATGCTGGGAGGCACGGAAGGGAGGGGCTTGGAGACGCCTACTGCTGCCTTATCGTCCATCTCTGCCGAGTCAGCAGGTTCCTAAGGGCCATATTAAATAAAAAGTAGTCACCTGGTATCCAGCAATGCCTTCCTGTGTTCTCAGTTTGGCTGGGCCAGGCCCAGCCTGTCAGATTCCTATCCCAAGGAACTCATGGGACAAAAAATCTCTGTGACACCCCTGTTCTCTCTCACCACAAACTCCATAAGGGGGATCTTAGCTACACCCTGAACAAAGCCCAGTGACCTCCTTCTGGGGTCAAAATTGTTTCTGATAGGCTCTAAGCTATAGGATCTAAGGAAAAGAAGACAGTAATGTTGTGAGAAAAAAGGCAAATTAATGGCTACAACATGGCTTTCCTAATAGAGATGAGGCCCACATCTCAAGCAGCTCTCACTCGTCTGCCCCTCCAAATCCTCACGTACAGAGTTGGCTCCGTGGATGACAGTGCTGGGGCTACTGCTGGCAGTGGTGCTGGAGCTAGAGCGCAGTGGGGGGTTTTCCTGGGCATTCTCCCCATCTGGGCCAGGCTCTTCTGCTTCCTTCTGGTTCTGCAGCTCATCAATCTCCACCTCACTGGCATCCCCCAGTGCCGCATGTGTCAGAGGATCCATATCTGTCAAAACCCAAGGGTGGCAGGTACAGACCATACCACCCTAGAACCCCAGAGATGGCCAATTCCACCGCCCGCTCCAGGACACTTACTAGGAGTATCACCATTGATATCGCATTTCATCATCTCACTGACAAAGTCACCAAGGGATGAGTAGGAAGAACTTGAGTCATCATAATCCATACTGTCACTACCACTGCAGAATGAAGAGCAGGAAAAACAGAAAGAAGGGGCAGAGAAAAGAATCAGCAGTTTGCATTAAGAAAAAGAAAAAGGTGAGCACTCCTAACTCAAGACCAGGGAACAAACTAAAATAAGGAAGCCAAGAAAAAACAATCAGCCAGAATATAACCTAAGGCTTCCAAGACTGATCTAAACCTTCTGAGATGTTGCCCCATTGTGCTAAATAAGGGTGAGAGCTTCCTGGCCTTAAAGAACTGTTCTGCTGTCACAAGAGACTGCTCACCTGTCATCAGTCGGGTCGGAGTCAGAGGCACGTTCTGATGGCATACTCAGCGCGTCAGCCAGCTGAGAATTGCTATCATAGACTCGGTAGTGGATGGGCTGCAGCTGATGAGCATACCACTTTGGCTTGTCACCAATCAGGGCTGGATCGAACATATCTACCCAAGGAGGGTGGGGTGGGAAGAACAGCATTAGCAGCAGGGGCAGAAAAGGCAAGCAGAAAAAGTCTAAAGCAAAACAGGAATGGAAGGGGCAGTTCAAAGATGAGAAAGGGTAAAGGCAAAAGGCAGAGCAATCAGAAGGACAAAGGCAGAAGGCGGGCCGGGCAGAGGGCAGGGGGACTCACTGTTGTGAATTCGCTGGAAGGCATAGTTGGTGGGATTAAGGATCCATTCTCCAAAGTACTCCACAGCCTGAGTCCTGGCCAATTTCTCGGCAAAAGGAGTCTGCCGGGGACGTGAGGCTAGAAAGGAGCCAGCTTGAAAAGCTACCACAGGCCGAGGGAAGAGACGCAGGGTACGTGTGTGCATCTGAAAGCCCTGCAGCACGTTGGGGGAGTTGAAGAAACGTACCATGGCCACTCTGGGGAAGAAGGGGGTGGTGAGATCATCTGAGTCCCCTACACTGCAGGGTAGGGAGTCCTGTGATCCAAGGTCTTAGATCACCCCCCAAAGCCATCATTTAACAGGCTTCCAACATCAAAGGAAGAGATGCCTTCAAGAATCATCAATCTCTCTCTTTACCCAAGGTCTAAAAGGCCTAAGAGTATAATGAACTATTTCCTCTTTGCTTTGACTGAGATGGCAAATACAAGCCAAATATCATACCCATTTTATAAATAAAGAAACTCTGGCTCAGGGAAGTAGTCAGCCCCAAAGTCACTGAGAGAGAAAAAGACCAATTTAAGAACACATGATGGCACAGTCGGCTTGGTCTCACCTGGTAGCAACATCCACAGAATCCACATCATTGCCATAGATAAGTGGATTGAATTCAGTGGAAGGAGTGGACTGCAGGTCATTAGAAGGCCTTCCCAAGAGAAGTGGGATCTCCTGGCCCTCATGAAATTTCTCCAGATTGAGGATGGGCTGAGTGTTGAGACTCATGCTGGCTAGGGCCTGTGGGATAAAAAGAAATCCTCATACAAGGCAGATTTCTAGGAGACAAGCCAATAGCATCTCTGAGAAAAGAGGCTTCTTAAAGTTTCCATGTCACACCCTCTGCTGAAAAATTTCTGCAACAAAGAACTGTGCAAATTTGCAGATCAAGGCCAACCCATTTCAGAGCCTTAATCTTTGAAATAAGAATCTAAATTTTTAGTTTTTAAAAAAGTCCTCATTGTGCAGATCTCTAGCTCAAGCCAACCTAGTTCAAAGCAATCTAACCACAGCTGAAGTCCAGGGCAATTTTCAAACCTTAACCATGAATTCTTGTTTTTCAATTGAAATCTTATGTGGCAATATAAACAATTGAAACATGTAAAAACAGAGCTTCTCTGAAGGGCACAAGGACATAGGCTCAAGGACATAGGAACCAGAGCCGCAGGGCATACTGCTCCCAACCTAAATCAGCCCTTAAGAGGCTCCATGGTGCAGTTTGAAAATCACTGGTCTAGACCAGCAGTGCTCAAACTTTAATGAGCATAGGAATGACTTAAGAATGTTAAAATGCAGATTCTAATTTAATAGGTCTGGGGTGACTGTGTATTTTTTAAAATCAATTTTATTGATATATATTCATAACAATCACACTCCATCCAAAGTGTACTGATTTTGCATTTTTTAACAAGCCCAGGTGATGCTAATGCTGCTGGTTTATGGGCCACACTTTAGTATCAAGGGTCAGAACACAGGGTCCATGAGCCCAGGGATCTTAGCTCCCATAAACACTTGCAGTATAATTCCATGTATCAGCCCTTTCATACCAAAGCAAGCATTAAGAACGAAACACAGCAAGGAAAGATAGAGAGATTTCTGAATTTATAATCCTCACCAGACTCTGTGGTAACAAGATATCATATTACATCAGCAATGATGAAGCAAGTGAGAAAGAGAGGGATGATACAAAATGACCCATTTAAATCCAAATAGGTATCACCTAGAACAGGGCTTCTTAACAAGCAGTCCGTGAGCGTGAACTGAAATTCAAAAAAAACATTATTCTTGTGGGGACATGTTGGTGTGGGTGTGATATATTTATTAAATAATACACAGTATAGTGTGGACTTAGTAAGGGTGGTCCATGGTTTTCACCTGATTGGCAAAGGGGTCCGTGGGACAAAAAAGGTTAAGAACCCCTGACCAAGAGGTACTACTAAATATCTCAGACAACACACAGAGAGATTCCTGAAGACCCTTCAGAAGAGAGCAGGGATTCCTAAAATCCCTATCTACTGTGCTATCTACTGGTGGTCCTACATAACACACAGAGCAGGACAAGGAAGTGGAGCCGTGTCATGTTTTACCTTCAGGTACTGTGCTCAGCATGCAGAAGAAGAAAAAAAAATCCATCAATGTAAGAGAATTTAAGGGATAACTCAAAGAAAGGAACTTTTAAAGGAAGGATTCTACAGAGACCTAAGGATCGATTCAAGAAGAAAAGAGAAAAGAAGCCAGATTGCCCAAACTACTAACTCTTCCACCTTACAAGATTGAGAGTGCTCCAAGGCCAAAAAGAATGGCAGGTATGGCAAGAAATGGGAATTGATGAGTTGTTTTATTTTGCATCATAAGCATTAGAGGGTGGGAGGGTATTCAATGAATTAGAAGGAATCTAAAAAGCGCTTTTTGAGATAATATTCACCCTGCCACCCAGAAATGGGATACAACTCTCCTTAAGCTTCTTTCCTAAGCTGCCCACCCAAGGCTAATAAAATCTACACCACCTGAAGTTTGAAAGGAAACTGGCTCTTAGAATAACTGTCTTCTTACTGCAATCCTACAGCATCTATTGCTCCCCTTTCTTTTCTTCACTCTTCACTTGCCTGCTTTAAATGTTTCTTCAGCTCTAATGATTCTGGTTCTGGCAGGATAGGTAGCACTTCTGCATTGGTTGGGGCAATCACCTGCACAAGAGGAAAGATAATAGGCATGATCTTATAATTGCTCAGGAGTTTTCTTACATAATGGTAAACAGCAAGAAGAGAAAGCTGTATATACAATATTATCATGCTCATATGAATTCGTGCACATTATATACACTCATATATATGATATTCATACATATCTGAAAGGAAATATATCTAAGTGTTATTGGTGATTATCTCAGGATAATAGAACTACAGTTTTCACTTTCTTCTTTACATTTATTTGTATTCACTAAAGTTACAATGAATATCTATAAGGATGTCCTACCAAAGTTTGAGTCTATTCACACTGCAGAATGTTAATATAAGTTTCTTTTCAAGTCTGCACCAAAAGACAGCTTCTTAATGGAAACCAGACCCCAGGAGAGCCTTTAGGAGATGACCTACACCATATGCAACGGTCCGGCAATCACACCTGCCCTACTGTTCTTGGAGGATGCAGGAGGAGTACTTAGTTCTGGCAAAACTGAATCCTGTAATTCTTTGAGTCCTAACCAAGAGCCTTTTTAGACAACTTACTATTCAGCCAATGAAGTAAAAGCAGAATTGGAAAAAAAATGGTTTCACTGAGTCTCATAATAGAAAATAACCCACAACTTAGGTGCCCTTCCTGGGAGTAATATAGAAAAATGGAACATAATCCTATTCCAGATCCTACAATTGTCTCAGCCAAGGATCTCACCCTACTGCTGTCCAGATCCACTAGCCATACATCATCAGGCATTTTGAAGTCCAGTTTGTAGAGGAAGAAGCTGGCAGGGACTCCAATGATGTATGGGGTTGGAGCCAGCAGCAGCTGTGGAAAGGATAAAGAGGACAAGAAACAAAGAATAAAACTTAGCATGATCAATCCCACTTAATGAGTCAGGATTTTTCTAAATATGGAAGTTTGGGTTTACAATCCCTTTTCCAAAACTCTTCGAGAGCTTTTGGAATATGTTTCAAAATTCAGAATTTTTCAGATTTTAGAAAGGTAACACAGTATGCATGCTGTACATTATGTAACACCTGCAGCAGGGTTGGGGCCAATAGCCTATAATCATTAACATCAATAAAGTCTACAAATAGCATCGGTTTTGCCACCAAATCAGTACAGATTTTGCTGACAAACACTTTGTGATAAGTGATTGAGGACCAGTACTGACCGACGACTTCCTTGGGCACTGACTAAGCCCTCTCCCTCAAGGAGATGAGAAATCAGCACTTAATCTTATTGAGTATCCCTTGTATGTGATGCATTGCTTTTCTCTTGCTGCTCTCAGAATTCTCTTTGTCTTTGACATTTGACATTTTGATTAGCATGTGTCTTGGAGTAGGTCTATTTGGATTTCTTTTTTTTTTTTTTTCTCAAAGATTTTATTTATTTATTTATCCCCCCTGATGCTTGTGCTCGCTGTGTCCATTTGCTGTGTGTTTTTCTGTGTCTGCTTGTCTCCCTTTGTTGGGTTGTCCGGCTGCATCAGCTCACCGCGCCACGCAGGCTGGCTTGCCTTCACCAGGAGGCCCCGGGAAGCAAACCTGGGGCCTCCCATATAGTAAACGGGAGCCCTATCGATTGAGCCACATCCGCTTCCCGGTCTATTTGGATTTATTCAGATTGGAGTACGTTGTGCTATTTGGACATGGATATTTATGTCCTTCAATAGGGCTGGACAGAGTTGGGAAAAGTAGAGGTGACAAAGCCAGAAAAGACTCACCTGCTCTGCTGATGCCATGCAGGTGGGAAGCAGTGGGATGACAGGAAACATATACTCCAGGGGGTAAATCATTGCCACAAATGCCATCACAGACATGGAGAGTGCGTTGTAGTCTCGGGACTGTAGCACCACCTGCCACAAGCCATACCATAAGGATCGCTCAAGAGCAGAATATAAGGATTAGGAGAAAACACCTTCCAACACTGCACTTTAGTTTCTGTTCCAGCATCCCTCCAGCTCCAGGAGCTCAGTTTCCACAATTACTGCTGCCCAATGCCCCAGCTGGCCTGTCACCTCCCAACCTGAGCACCACTGTCATCCTCTTGGGAATCACTCCCTTACTGTCCTAGTTCTTGTACACATACTCCTGCCCCCAACTCAGGACCACTCACTGAAACAGAATTTTTGATATTTTCAGAGAATTAGGTCAGTAAAGTTAGGGATAATTCAAATGAGTAGCAAGCCCTCTGAACATATTCCCACACAATATCAGTACCTTAATGCAACCCACACCCACTGAGTTCCTGCTGTATCATGTTATCTCCTAGAGACAAAGCAATGAAAAAGACGCAGAGAAGCAACCTCTGTCTTCAAAGAGCCTGTGACCTAGCCTCTGCCATTCTTCAAAGCCCTTCCCCTAGAAAGCTGGCCCTCTCACCTTGTGCTCTAACAGGATGCAGGTTAGCACCTGAAGACAGGCATCCACACCCAGAAGTTCCAAGGGAAGGTGCAATGGGAAATCCACCAGGGTGAATCGAGAGGGGTCTGGAAGAGCAAAGGTCAGAGCGGGCTGAAGCTCCTGGGGTAGGACCTCAATGTCTACTCGCTTCTGCCCAGAGATGGGTACTGGGGAGCGCAGTAATCGATAGATCCAGGCCTCAATCTCTCGAAGGTCATGCAGAAGGGCACTTGACTTCTCTTCCACAAGCAACGATCCGGTAAAAATGCGCCACATGGTGTCCCTGAAGAATAAGAGCATGAAGCAGACACATAAGCATCAGAAGCTGATACCCCATGGCAACCCAATATAATCAGAGGGAGTGTTATGATGACAATTGGAAAAGGAGTATCAACAGGAAAGCCCACTCTTTGGGCTCAGATAGAACCAGAGGTTATATATGAGGGAGTGAACAAGTGTGTCAAGAATGTACACATGATAAAATACCTAGGAATCAATTTAACTTAGGACATAAAGGACTTGTAAGATTAGATATTGTTAAAATGTTGTGGTGGATTGAACTGTGCATCCCAGTTTGTACATGTTCTTCATCTCGATTGCATTCTGGTGGTTGTGGACTCACTGTAAATAAGATTTCTTGGGAAGCAGATATGGCTCAAGCAGTTGGGCACCCGCCTACCACATGGGAGGTCCCAGGTTCAGTTCCCGGTACCACCTAAAGAAGATGAACAAGACAGCGAGCTGACACGATGGGCTGGTGTGGCTAGCTGATGTAAAAAGATGATGCAACAAGATGACGCAACAAGATGATGCAACGAAGAGACACAATGAGGAAACACAATAAGAGACACAACAATTGGGAGCAGAGGTGGCTCAAGCCATTGGGCACCTCCCTCCCATATGGGAAGTCCCTGGTTCGGTTCCCGGTGCCTCCTAAAAAGAAGACGAGCACACAACAAACAGACACTGAGAGCAGACAGTGAGTGAAAAACAACGGGGTGGGGGGGGTAATAAATAAATAAAATAAATCCTAAAAAAAATAAAATAAAATAAGATCTCTTCAAGATGTTACTTCAGTTAAGATGTGGCCCAACTGAATCAGGTTGGGCTTTAATCTGGATTACTGGAGTCCTTTATAAGCAGAGTGAAAGTCAGATGGAGAAGGAAGCTACGGGGAGCAACCAGAAGCTGGAAGTCAATGGAACCCAGAAGAGAAAGGAGAAGATGCCACAATATACACTACTATGTGAAGGAAAAGCCAAGGAACAAAGATTGCCAGCAGCCAGTCCCAGAATGCCACAGTCTTCAGGGAGAAAGCATTGCCTTGCTGATACCTTGATTTTGCACTTCTAGCCGCAAAACCATGAGCCAATAAATACCTATTGCTAAGCCAACATATTATATGGTATTTATTTTAGCAGCCAGAAAACTAAAACAGATGTCAATTCTACCCAAAGCAATTTACAGATTTAATACTATCCCAATCAGAATTCCAATAGCCTTCTTTGCAGAAATGGAAAAGCCAATCATCAAATTCATATGGAAGGGTAAGAGGCCTCAAATAGCCAAAATCATCTTGAAAAAGAACGAAGTCATAGGACTCACACTTCCCGATTTCAAAACTTATTACAAGCAACAGTAATCAAAACAGTTTGGTACTGGCACAAGGAAAGACATACAGACCAATGGAATTGAATTAAGAGTTCAGAAATAAACCCTCACTTCGATGGCCAATTGATTTTTTACAAGAGTGCCAAGTCCACTCAATGGGGAAATAACAGTTTCTTCAGCAAACGGTACTGGGAAAACTGGATATCCACAAGGAAAATAACGAAGTGGACCCCTACCTCATACCATATACAAAAATTAACTCAAAATGGATCAAAGACCTAAATATAAGAACTAAAACCATAAAACTACAAGAAAAAAAAACATAGGGAAATATCTTCAGGATCTTGTACTTGGCAATAGACTCTTAGATTTTACACCAAAAGCAAAAATAGATAAATTGGATTTCATTAAATTTAAAAACTTTTATGCATCAAAGGACATTATCATAAAGTAAAAAGACAACCTACAAAATGTGAGAAAATATTTGGAAACCATATATCTGATAAGGATCTAATATTGAGAATATATAAAGAAATACTATAACTCAACAAAATGACAACCCAATTAAAAAATGGACAAAGGACTTGAATTATTTCTCCAAAGAAGATATACAAATAGCCAATAAGCACATGAAAAGATGTTCAACATGATTAGCCATTAGAGAAATGCAAATCAAAACCACACTGAGTTATCACCTCACACCGTTTAGAACGGCTATTATTAATAAAACAAAAAACAGAAAATAAATGCTGGCTAGAGCACAGAGAAATAGGGACCCTCGCACATTGCTAAAGGGAATGTAAAATGGTACGGCCGCTGTGGAAAACAGTTTGGCTGGTCCTCAAAAAGTTAAACAGAACTATCATATGACCCAACAACCCCACTTCTAGGTATATACCCAAAAGAAATGCAAGCAGGGACTCCAACAGGTATTTGCACACCAACGTTTTCATGATAGCCACAATGTGGAAGTAACCCAAGTGTCCATCAACAGATAAATGGAGAAACAAAATGTGGTTTAAACACATAATGGAATAATATTTAGCTATAAAAAGAAACAAAGTTCTGATACATGCTACTTGGATGACCCTTGAAGGCATCATGACGAGAGAAATAAGCCAGACATAAAAGGACAACTATTGTATGATCACATATATGAAATAATTAGAATGTGTAAATTCAGAGTCAGAAATTAGACTACAGGTTGGCAGGGGTGGGGGTAGGGAATGGGGAGTTAATGCTTACTTAGCACAGAGTTTCTGCTTGGAGTGATAGAAAAGTTTTGGTAATGGATGGTGGTGCTACAACATTAGGAATATAATTAACACCACTAAATTGTATACTCAAAGTGGTTAAAAATGGGAAATTTTAGGTTGTATCTGTTCTCACAAAAAATTCTGGGAAAAAAACAACCACCATAGAACTGTACAATAAAAGAGTGAACCCTAATATAAACTATGGACTTAAGTTAATAAAATAATTATAATATTAGTCCAACAGTTCTAACAATCGTGCCACAGTAATGCAAACACTATAATAGAGAAACTCCATGGGGTAGGAGGGAGGGAAGTACATGATTTCTGTTAACTTACAACTACTCTGAAAAATAAAAATAAATTTATAAATTTTAAAAAGAATGTTTTCATGGTAGGACTTATTGTTCTGCCCACATCAAATTCCATGGTAGAAGGTCTAACTCAGCTGTACTCTTTGCTTAGTAAGGACCAACACAACATGTAGTTTGCTTTAAATAGGTCGGCAGGACCTCAGGCTTTAGGGGAAATTTCCTAAGCTCTTCACAGACAATTATCCCTAACCTCAAAACGCTTCCCCTCTCTTCTGAGGGTCAGTGGCAAACTGTACCTTTGTACGCCTCGAGGGATGCCCAGTTTCTTGCCCAGGAGTCGCTCGCTGCAGCAGTCCACCAGGCGTTTGAGGGTGTACAGACACTCTCGGAAGGTGGAGAAGAAGGGGTAGTGGCTGAGCACGCACAGGGACGTCAAGGTGCTGTTGCGGGACCGTGTTCCTCCCTTGGCCCGGCGTCTGCCCCGAGGAGACTGGTTCACGTCAGGGGTAGAGTCGGCACTGGGGGGCTGCAGGGATGAACCACTCTCTGAGCTCTCAGTGCCCACCTCTTCTGAGGCACAGGTGACCCGGGCTCCTTCCTTCCCACGGGGTCCTGCCCCCCCTTCTCCCTTTTCCTTAGGCATTCGCTTTTGGAAGGAGCGGTAGAAGTTAACGCAGATGCCATAGCGTGTGACTCCAGTGTCTTTGTCAGTGAGGGTGAAGACAAAAGAGGTATCATCCCGCAGGGTCATGCGCCGCTGCCGCACACTCAGACACCCCTCCGGCTGGCAGAAGAACACTACATCTGGGGGCAGGGGGAACTCGGCGTGATCCTCTAAGGGGTATCGCCGCAGCAGTTCGGGAGTCTGGGCCACACTGTCACTGCTTGGATGCCTGAAAAATATAAAGACAAATTCAGTAGGCTGAAGGGTAGAACGATCTATCAAATTTTCACCGCAGTCAACAAATAAAGTTCAATAGGCTATTTTGGAGAAGTAACCTCAATGTAGGACCTTGGAAAATATGAGTGCTGCTTGCCATATTTAGCTGGCAAGCTAAATGAGTTCTGCACCGTCATGACACCTATCCGAAATGAAAGGAAAATTATGACAATAAAATTATCACTAACACCTTAAAATCATGAATACCTTTGAAGGTGTATCACCAAAGAGCCTACATAGGTAGAGAAGGAGCACAATATACTTTTCCTTTTTACAAAATAAGGAAACTGGGATATAAAGAGTATAAAATTTGCTCAAGATCACAAAGGTGCTAGTTAAGAGCAGGGTTTTGCTTTGTCTACACTCCTCAAGGCCAATACTCTCAATCCACTTGACTATGTGTCTGTTGTTTTCACTACTGGCATCAACATTCCCATCAGGGTAAAATTATAGGGGAAGATGATATATGCAAAACAACATGGGGATGGGGAATGAGAATAATTGGAAATTTTGTAGCTATCCCAGAAGACAAGACAAAAATCAGTCTCTTCTTGGTTACCTGGCACCAACGATCACTAGATAGTCAAGTAACCTAGGACAGAACTTCTTCTTTTGCACCATGGTTCCAATTCATCAGTTCATCTCAGAGAAAAGTCAGCACATCAAGTAAGGAGTCAATGTTCCCAAAAGGAATTCTGATAGTATCTGAAAATTCAAGTCGAAAAGGAAAAAAGTAGATAAGATCCACTGCTGTGCCTAAGGGACCTAACCCTCTCAACTCCATACCAGGCAGGGGCATAGGTCATAAAGTCTTCCATTTAGTACTGATAGGAGAACATGACACTTTCCTGGCCTGGAGATCTGGCTAGGCTTAAGAGCTCAAAGAGTCAAATGTCATGAAGTAGGATAAATAATGGCCTGCCTCCCCATCCCTACAAATTAGTTCATTTCCAGCTTAGCCCCTGGGCTTTGTTTCTGAAAAACAGACCCAGGCAGTCTAATCTGGACTCAGGTTTTTTTTTTGTATTTTTTTTTTAATTAAGTCACTTTCAGGACTGCTCCTGGGTGTATCAGGATGAAACCAGATCTCCGACCAGCACTAACCCACACTCCTAGGTCTAGAAGGAAACTTAATTATTCTCTGTTCCAACATTCTGCATTCAGCTTGATATGAAACTACCATATAAATTATATAGCTAATTACACTCAGACAATAATAACAGCTGGCTATTCTACTGCATATGATCTCAAATGAAGAATGTCTATGCCCCGATTGTCTCATCTAAGCCACTATTCTACCCCCTTCAAGGAAGAAAGGGGGCCCAGTGGCTATGGCTACTAGCTCTGCCCTTGGTGCTGAATCACAGTCGTTCTCCTCTATTCTAGTTCCAGGATTGGAATCAGCAATATAATATATACAGATGAGGTCTTGTCCTACTATAGCTTATAGATATTAGAAAGTAGATGCAGGAATACCAGGATTTCTGCAGGAATGGAGGAGACACACTTAGAGGAATGTGTAAATTATAATCCTAAAATTAGGAAAAGCTTACACAGTCATAATTTTTTCCCTGTTGGGTCTCCGTTCACTTCTCTAAAGAACATGTTTCACTCCACTATAAGGCTATTTTCCAATGCTTCTAGGAACCCACCTCTGTGCTCTGCACAGGGCCACACTAAGACTGTGTTCACTGTACATACAGAAAGAACCCCATTAAACTGCATATACAGACACACACACACACATGCACAGTCACACACCACTCCCTTGTTTGCTGCTGCCTGTGCCCCCATACACACAGACATATACACACACTTCCTGCATGAGTAAGGCACTATTTGATTTGGACAATGAGTGCAAGTTCTTTTTCTCTCACCTACCTACTAATAAACAAGACCTTTTTGCATCACCCCCGAAATCCCCAAAATGCTTTTCCCTCCTTTCTCTTGCTCCCAACAGAGGACCTGCAGGTAATAGGATTCAGTTTTGTCTCCATAGTGACTCTGGCTCCCAGCACTATTTATAGCAGAGCCACAGCCTTTCCCCTGCTTGGTGACCGCACAGTGCTAGCAGCTGCTACTCTACAGTCAGCCAGGGCCCAAAACAATTCACTCTTTTTGAACCTGAAGACACATCTTCCACTGATACCTGCTTAAGGATTAGGCTGTCCTCTCCCCCACCTGTCTTTACTTTGCACTTTGTCCCAATTCTGGCTCCTCACCACACAACCAAAACCAAGTTCCTGAGCATACCGTGTACTCATTTCTAGGCACCACCACTGCTTCATTTACCTAAAAAGTCTTTTGGTTCTCCCACCTGCTATGGAGTCACGAACACACTGTAGAAGGTGGGGCACCATTATAGAGCAGAGCTCAGCTCCTCCCAAGCAGAATGAGAAGGGGTGGAAAGGAGAGAAATGAGATAGGAGATGGGATTCCAGCCCCTCTCCACTGAGAACCATTTGGTAAAACTCAAGTCATTATTATATGCTACCGTCCTCAGCTCCCTCCAGAGCCACAAGGACCCTGGGATCCTCTGACTGTTCTAACTACTAGTGATAGGATAGATTTTCAGTCACAATTCACACCTCAGTCATTGCCTTTAGTTATTCAGAATGCAGAGATAATCCAGGCTTTTCGTCCCACCCCCTTTCTCTCTCTCCTCCCTAGAAAGACTCTAAATCCTAATACTCCCTATAACCTACACTTTCTCTTCATAACCAGCCAGACTCAAACTGACTCTTGCCTCAACCCCATGTACTAACTACGGAGACCCTGGTTCCCAATTCCATATATTCCAAAGGAATCAAGCTCAAAATGCATTCCTATCCACTAAGGTCCTACATTTCCAATCCACTCCATCCAGACGCAGATTTAGAATCCACAGACCTTGCAATTATCTATGCCTTTTCAACCTCCAACGGCCACGCTAACCAACCCCTTGGATGAGTCCTTCTTTCAGGGCAGGATCTCATAGTAAAAAACCACAGGAACCGGAGAGCGATATGACATCTCTGCTGACGTGAGCACAACAGGAGGCTCTCCTCCTCACCACCCCCTCCCCAGGCAGTGACCTTGCAAGCGCATCATTACTGACTGGTCCAGCGTGGGGGAGAACTAGAGCAATGAGGCAGGCAATAGGCAGGGTTGGAGAAGAGGGAAGGGCAAGAAAAGGAGGAAGAATTTAGAGACGCACGAGGGTGGGGAGGGGAGAAGTCGCAGGAAAGATTAAACAGTGCCTCCGCTCTCCAGCATGCCAAATTTGAAATATCAAATTAAAAAACTAAAAAAAAAATTTTTTTTTGTTTGTTTTTTTTTTGTTTAAGGAAGCAATCGTGGCTCTCCGAATCCTTACCAGAAATAAGGTGTACACACACACACACATGCACACACGCATGCACATGCCAGGCACTCATCCCAGCTGGGCCCGGGACTGGACAGCTCTGCCCGCCTCCTCACCTGCTGGACAGTTCTCTCCAACCCCCGCCCGGGAACCAGCGCCGCCCGCCCGAACCGCAGGAATTGAGCCCAGCAGCCTCGGGCAGCTTCCAGGCCCGCACCCGGATCGGCAGCCCGGAGCACCCCCACTCCGGGCCCCGCCTCCTTTCTCCACGGAACCCCTCCTTCGCTCCTCCTCGAGACCCCACGCCCTCTTACACCCCTTTAGCGCCTCCTCAGACTCCCTTTACCCCTAGAGCCCCAGTTTCCTCTCAAAGCCTTTGCGTCTCCCTAGGAGCCCCCACTCCAAATATCCTTCCAGTGCTCCCCGTGGCGGCTCGGACTTTCCCACCTCTTGAGCCTCGGGGACCGGCCAGGCCAGACCCGACGTCCGCGGACAGCGGAGTGTCAAGCGCTCCCCAGCACCGCGCAGCCCCGAGCGCGCGCCAGTTCCGCGTCTGCACCGGGGGGCGCGTACCACTCGGACCGGGGGAGGGAGGGGAAGACTGAAGGGGGCCGAGGGCCGTACCATTCACCCTCTAGGGGAGAAGGCAGCAAACCGAGCGCTGAAGGGTGGAGCAGGCGGCTACGCACACACCTATCCGTGTGGGAGTGGGAACGGGTTGGGGAGCGCTGGGCCAGCTCAGCGCCGCTGAGTGCCAAGGGGAGGACTCAAAGGAATGCCTTTTGTTAGGTTGCGCAAACAGTTTTTAATTTGACGTGGTAACAGAGTCCACTTGGTAAAATGTCGATTAATCTGGAAGCGATTTGTCAAGATAAACTGCCCCTGAGATTTTCTGGCCGAACCCTCACGCCTCACCATCCTCCCCCCGCACGCGGTTTGGAAGTGCCCAGCCTTCTGGGCTAGAACACCGGCTACCCAGGAGGTGGAGCCTACCAATACAAGAGCGGCGGGGGGGGAGGGGGCGGGAGCGGACAGGGCTGGAAGGCGCGGCCACGGTATCACCTGCACTGGGCATATACCAAGGGAAGGAGGCATGAGCGGTGCCGCGGTGCCCGCCGGGAAATGGAGTCCAGCTCTTGGGGGCGGCCAAACCCAAGACCAGGCAGCCTCCCTCTGGCCTCTGAGGACATTTCTTCCTGTCCCACAGGGCCTGGGGACCGAGAGGAGGGATTACTAGGCCCTGAGCCTTTCTAGTTGAGCCGTCTTTTTTCAGATGCTCAGATGCCAACTTAAAAATTAAAGCATTATCCACACACACGTGACATGCACGACTTAGGCATTAGTTCTGAAAATCCAACACCCCCTCCTCCCCAAGAAAGACAAGAGGATCCCACCTGGATCATTAAGGGGCAAGGGGGCGTCTGCGCATCAGCATTTCATTTGCCCATATGACTCAATGGGACTAGGAAAAAGAGGCCCCCTCTCATTGCCAAAGCTGTCACTTGTGACTTGTGTCCCTCCTCTGAGTCTGGAGGCAGATCCTACAAAATGGAGTTTTCTCCTCTACTCCCGTGCCCCCACCCCCAAGCCAGAAATTGGTTTTTTTCATTCTGTGTTCATTTTGGGCTTCCTGTTCAAAGAGTGCCAGACCTATCAGTAAGGAAGCCTGGAGGCATGCATGCCTAAGCCACAGAGTGACAATGGAGAATTTCTCTTGGGGCCCTGTGGGGAAAACAGGAAGTGGTGGAGGCAGGATGGGCAGGGCCCTGGAGAACCTTGTGCAAAGTGGTCCCCCAGGTTCACCCATTTGACTGGGTCAGTACTGTCATAGCATGGAGTGCAGCTTCAACAGAACCCCCACTACCCAGCAGCCACAAAACTCCCAACCCTTTGTCTCTTCTTTAATGCACTATAAGGATCTCCCTCCCCCAGCCCCTGGGAATGTCTGCCTTTCTCAGTCTGCTCCCTGTCTAGCAGGCAGCCACCAGGCCTCAGCCAGTCCAGCCCAGAAAACAGAAGGGATGGGAGAAGAACAGTCATTCATGCACATCCCAGATCTCAGAGAGTAGTGGGGGAAGCTTTTTGTCCTGCAGGCGCAGTGCAAACACCTGCTCTGAGTGGACGCTGCTCAGTGTTCGGAGGCTAACCAGTTTCATTAGCATCCGTGGGAACATCAGCCGGTCCTGGAGAAAAGAGAGGGACATATACAGCCTTTGCCTCACCCCAACAAATGGGGGGTAGGGAGCAAGGGAGGGGTGTTGTGAGAGAGGCAGAGAATTGTCTGTGCACCATGGACTCAGAGAGGGATTCTTGCAAGGAAAGTAGGCGGTGAGGTGTGTTGGAGCATGGGCCTGTGGAGAGGGGGAGAAAGGGTGCCATGGGAAGACTCACATGGGGGTGGTGGATGGAGACGTAGGCATGCAGGGCCTCCACATATGTATGCTGCAGCCTCTCTACCTGGAGCTGGTCCTGCACGTTGGGCCGGTCTATAGGTCACCAACAGAGTTGAGGAGCAGATATGGCCAGGGTCTTAGTTCCACAACCCACCCAAACTCTCCCATCCCAAAGTACCACAGCAAGGGCCTCCACCCCCATAATTCCTGTATGTGAGCCCTGCACCCTCCTTGGAGCTAGCTAGTTTCCCTCTTGGCTGTCCCCCACACCTGCAGAGAAGATGCTGATGGCAATGAGCAGAGCAAACTCGGCATCGTTGAGTTGCAGCTCATTCATGGCTCTGGAGAACTCGAAGATGGAGTTGATGAACTCCACCTGCAGCCCTGGAACAGAAGAAGGGAGGCTGGGGCATGTGGCAGGAGCAACAGGAACTTCCTTCTCTCCTCTAACCCCTCGGCTTAGGGAACTACGAAGAACTCACTAAGAAGTCTTCAGGGATCTGCTGTGTGGCCTTGGGCATGTTTCTTAACCTCTCTAAGCCTCATCAGTGAAATGGGAATCATATCTGAACCACTC
Organism: Cabassous unicinctus; assembly: GCA_029593785.1. Taxonomy (NCBI): domain Eukaryota; kingdom Metazoa; phylum Chordata; class Mammalia; order Cingulata; family Chlamyphoridae; genus Cabassous; species Cabassous unicinctus. The sequence continues at coordinate 30,439 of JAQZBX010020535.1, forward strand.
TCATAAGGCTGTTGTGATGGCTAAACAAGAAAGCATGCAGAGCACTTAGTGCTGTGCCTGGCACCTAGGAAGTGCTAAATTAAATGATATTAATAATTCCATTATTCTTATTAGAATTCTTGAGGGCCCTACAATTACTAGACATAGAGGCGACTCCTATTTTTGTTTATAAAGAAGGCTTTTTTGCTGGCAATTGACCCTACTTTTAAAAAATACTAGAGATAGAGTTCATGTATCACATCCCAGAGAGAACATAGTAGCATGGATGAGAGTTTGTGCTCTGGAGCCAGACTGCCTGGATTTGCCTCCTGGCTCTGTGACCTCAGATGAGTTTTTTAAGCTCTCTGGGACTTGGTTTTCCCATCAATAAAATGGAGATAATATTAGTACTTCCTTCATAACGGGTCCTTAGAATAATGTCTAGCACATAGTGACTGCCACATAAGTGTTTGCTAAATAAATATTTTTAAAGAATGGAACGAGTCTGGCTTGCTGAGAAGACTGAAGTTCAAAAAAAACGATGCCCAAAAGTCATGACACCTAGAAAACAGATTGCCCATACACATTGTCAAAGTCTCTCCACCCCATGCTGCCTCCTAGGCTCTCTTAGATTACTTTTAGCAACCATCTGCTACACTTTTCCATTCAAGGTTTCTTGATTAGTCACTTCCTGTACTTTCACCCTGATGTTCATCAGTGTTGTGTGTTGATCCATTTAGTGGAGAAGCCCCATTTTATAAAGCATTTCTTGTAAGCCTCCTATTCTCAAGGTGTTGAGCCCCAAACCGTGCCTACCAGCTCCTTTGTGCAGAGGGGAAGAGGAGGTTCTAGAACTGGGTAGGGCACCCTGCAAGGGTCTGCTGGGGCTCACTGAGTGGACGCCTGAAATGTGATCAGTCCGCATAGTTAGTCATCCCCCATGTGCAGCACATGGTAGTGGATGTAGAGAGGGAAGGAGACCTGACACAAAGTAGAGTCCCTGGGAAGCGGGTGTGGCTCAATCGATAGAGCTCCCGTTTACCATGTGGGAGGCCCTGGGTTCGCTTCCCGGGGCCTCCTTGTGAGGGCAGGCCGGCCCGCGTGGCGCAGTGGGCTGATGCAGCAAGACCTCACAGCAAGGGGGAGATAAGCAGACACAGAAAAAACACACAGCAAATGGACACAGCAAACACAAGCAGCAAGGGGGGGATAAATAAATAAATAAATAAATAAATAAATAAATAAATCTTTTTAAAAAAAAAAGTAGAGTCCCTGCTCCTCCCCAAAACCTCGCTGATGAAATGGGAAATGAAAAGCAAACATGATGACATCAAAACTGCTTATATAAATACATCTATAAATAGGTGCAGATTCAGATAGCATAAGTTAAGTCCACGAGTGCTGAAGTAACACGGAGACCTTAGAACTGGGAGGGGTGCAGAAAAGAGGATGTTGTGAAGGAGGAGAAGGCCCTGGTCAAAAGGAGCTGGGATAATAACGATTTGGGGGAAAAGGAGGCAGAGAAAGGGGTCAGGGCTAGGCTTTTAAAGGGCATAAAGTCATCAAATCGCCCTTATTAAGTGCCTCACATTCGGGCAGCACACCAAGCACTCCAGATGACAAGAGGTGCTAACACAGCTCTGTCATGCCTTACAGTTCAAGTTCCCAGAAAGTCTTTGGGTGGCCTATGTTGGGACAGCAAGAGGCACATGAGCTGGCCGGAGTCACCGGGAAACAGGGAAGGCTCTATGAGCTCTGGCCTGGAAACCAGGATCTACCAACCCCGAGAATAAGATCACAGCATCAGCCACATTTTATAGACCCAGATACTCAGTTCTTAAACGGCTCAGTCTCCTATTGACCCTCAGTTCCACTCCCTCCAAAATTCCCTTCCCTTCTCTCCTTTCTCAACTGTGCTCCCGGAACACAAACATTTCCAACAATGAAATGTGAGCAAACTCCCGCTGCTTAGCCCTCAAGCAAGCATCAGATAGAGAATAGCAATGTGAGCTAATTCTTGGAGAAAATACTCTAGATATGGGATGGGGATAGACGCATTCACTCTCTCACCCTAAAGCCATCCCATCTAGGCTTCTTTGCGATGTTTCAGTTCTGGTTCCATGGCCCATCAGAAAGGGGAGGGGAAAATCAGCCCAGGGAAGGAGAGTTTTTGATCTTTAAAGAGCATGTCTAAAGAAAGATTTGCTCATCACTGTCTACTACAAAAGCCTCAGTGCAGTGGTTTTCAAATTTTATTTTTTCTAGCTGTAAAATCTGTTCTTCAAAATGTTATGCAGGGAAGCGGGTGTGGCTCAATGGATAGAGCCCCCGTTTACCATATGGGAGGCCCGGGTTCGCGCCCCGAGGCCTCCTTGTGAGGGCACGCCGGCCTGAGCGGTGCGGTGGGCTGATGCAGCAACCTCACGGCAGGAAGCGGCTGTGGCGCAATGGATAGCGCACCCGTTTACCATATGAGAGGCCCCGGGTTCGCTTCCCGGCGCCTCCTTGTGAGGGC
>JAQZBX010020536.1:0-32649 GCA_029593785.1 Cabassous unicinctus
AGAGAGAGAGAGAGATGGAGGAGAGTGTAAGAAGAACTAAAAAGACAAAAAGAGAAATAAAACCAACATATGACATACATTAACCCAAAGAAATTATGGCTGATGTAAGAAATTCCCTGCGAGTAATAACACTGAATGTTAATGGATTAAATTCACCAGTCAAGAGACACAGATTAGCAGAATGGATAAGGAAATGTGATCCATCCATATGCTGTCTACAAGAAACCCACCTTTGACTCAGGGATTCAAGGAAGCTGAAAGCGAAAGGCTGGAAAACAATTTTACAAGCAAAAAATAGCCAAAAAAGGGCAGAAGTAGCTATCCCAATATCAGACAAAATAGGCTTTAAATGCAAAACCATTGTAGGAGACAATGATGGACAGCATATATTAATAAAAGGAGGTAATCTCTCAAGAAGAGAGAACAATCATAAACATTTATGCACCTAAATGGGGTGCCTCAAAATATATGAGGCAAACTCTGGAAAAAACTAAGTGGAGAAATAAATACCTCAACAATTATAGTAGGGGACTTTTATACACCACTTTCACCATTAGACAGAACATCTAGAAAAGAATCAAGAAAGAAATAAGACTCTGAAGAATATATTAGGGGACGTGGATCTAACAGACATATACAGAACACTACATCCAAATACAGCAGGATTTATATTCTTTTCGAGTGCACATGGATCATAGTCCAAGATAGACCACATGCGAAGCCACAGAACAACTCTCAATGAATTCAGAAAGATTGAGGTTACACAAAGTAATTTCTCTGACCACAATGGATTGAAATTGGAAATCACTAATGGCCAGAGAAACAGATTAGGAACAAAGATATAGAAGTTAAAAAACACGTTCTTAGACAAATAGTGGGTCAAGGAGGATATTTCAAAAGAAATCAGTAACTACCTAGAAACTAATGAAATGACAACACAACGTATCAAAACCTATGGGATGCAGCCAAAGCTGTCCTGAGTGGGAAGTTCATAGCCATAAATACATATATTAAAAAAGAAGAAAGAGCTAAAATTGAAGACCTAACTGCACACCTGGAGGAATTGGAAAAACCACAACAAACTAAACCTAAAGGAAGTAGAAAGAAGGAAATAAAAAAGATTAGAGCAGAACTAAATGAAATAGAGAATAAGAAAGACCTGGAAAAAAATAACCAAAACCAAAAGCTGCTTCTTCGAGAAGATCAATAAAATTCACAAACCTTTAGCCAGACTAACAAAGAAAAAGAGAGAACAGATGCAAATACACAAAATAAGGAATGAGAAAGGGGATATCACTACTGACCCCACAGAAATAAAGCATATCATAAGAGGGTACGTTGAAAAATATATGCCAACAAGAATGACAATTTAGAGAAAATGGACAAATTTCTAGAGGCTCACAAACAGCGTACATTGATGAAAGAAGAAATTGATGAAAACAACAGTTCAATTACAAGTAAAGAGATAGATTCAGTAAGCAAAAACCTCCAAACTAAGAAGAGGCCAGGACCAGAGGGCTTCACAGCTGAATTCTAGCAAACATTCCAGAAAGAGGTAACCCCAATCCTGCTTAAGCTTTTCCAAAAGATAGAAGCAGAAAGAATATTGTGTATCTCATTTTATGATGCCATCATTTCCCTAATACCAATGACAAAAAAAGATACCACAAGAAAGAAAATTACAGACCAATTTCTCTAATGAACTAGATAGTAAAATCCTCAACAAATTACTTGCTAATTGCATTTAACAACATATCAAAAGAATTATACACCATGACCAAGTGGGTTTCATCCTGGGTATGCAAGGAAGGTTCAATATAAGAAAACCAATCAATGTAATACACCACATAAACAGATTGAAAGAAAAAAAATCACATGATCATCTCTATAGATGAAGAAAAAGCATTTGACAAAATACAGCATCCTTTCCTGATAAAAACACTGCAAAAGATAGGAATAGAAGAAACTTTTTGAATATGATAAAGGTTGTATATGAAAAACCCAAAGCTAACGTCATCTTCAATGATGAAATCATAAAAGCCTTCCCTCTGAGATTGGAAACAAGAGAAGGAGGCCCATTATCACCACTCCTATTTAAAATTGTCCTAGAAGTACTTGCTTGAGCACTGAGGCAAGAAAAAGATATACAAGGCATCCAAATTGGAAAAGAAGAAGTAAAAATTTCATTATTTGCAGACGACATGATCTTATACGTAGAAAGCACCGAGAAATCCACAACAAAGCTTATAGAACTTAAAGAGTTCAGTAATGTTGCAGGCTATAATATCAATGCTCAAAAATCAGTAGCATTTCTGCACACCAATAATGAGCAATCTGAGGAGGATATAAAGAAAAAAAAACATTTACAATAGTAACTAAAAGAATCATATACCTAGGAATAAATTTAACTAAAGATGCAAAGGACGTATATACAGAAAAATACACAACACAGTTAAAAGAAATCAAAGACTTAAATTAATGGAAGAATACTCCCTGTTCATGGATAGGAAGACTAAACATCATCAAGATGTCTATCCTATCCAAACTAATCTAGAGATTTAATGCAATCCCTATAAAAATCAACACTGTATTTTTTAAGAAGCTGGAAAAACTAACTACAAAATATATTTGGAAAGGTAAGAGGCTCCGAATCACCAAAGACATATTGAAAAAGAAAAATGAAGCTGGAGGTATCACACTACATGGCTTTAAAACATACTACAAAGCTACAGTTGTCAAAACTGCATGGTATTGTCACAAGGATAGACATACTGATCAATGGAACCGAACTGAGAGTTCAGATATAGATCCTCGCATATACAGTCATCAGATATTCGACAAGTTCACTAAGTACACTCAGTTGGGAGAGAATGGCCTCTTTAACAAGTGGTGCTTGGAGAACTGGATATCCATATCCGAAAGAATGAGAGAGGAAGAACATCTCACACCTTATACCAGAATCAACTCATGATGAATCAAACAACTAAATATAAGAGCCAAAACCATAAAGACCTTGGAAGATAATGTAGGGAATCATCTACAGGACCTTGTAATAGGAAATGCTTTCATGAACTTCACACCCAAAGCATGAGCAACAAAAGCAAAAGTAGATAAAAGGGATCTCCTCAAAATTGAAACTTTCTGCACCTCAAAGGACGTTATCAAGAAAATAAAAAGGCAGGCTACCCAATGGGAGAAAAGATTTGGCAACCATATATCTGATAGGAGCCTAATATCCTGCATATATAAAGAAATCCTACACCTCAAAAATAAAAGGGCAAACAGCCCATTTAAAAAATGGGCAAGTGACCTGAAAAGAAACTTCTCCAAGGAAGAAATACAAATGTCTAAAAAGCATATGAAACAATGCTTGACATTGCTAGCTATTAGGGAAATACAAATCAAAAGTGCAATGAGATACCATCTTACATCCATTAGAATGGCAGCTATTAAAAAAACAGCAGACTATAATTGTTGCAGAGTATGTGGAGGAATGGGAAGCCTCATCCAATGCTGTTGGGATTATGAAATGGTCCAGCCACTGTGTAGGAAAGTTTGGTGGTTCCTCAGAAAACTAACAATAGATCTTCTGCGTGATCCAGTGATTCCACTTTTGGTTACATACCCACAAGAACTGAATTCAAGGCTCAAATAGATACATGCACACCAATGTTCATAACATCATTGTTTATCATTGCCAAAAGTTAGAATCAACTGCAGTGCCCATCAATAGAAGAATGGATAAACAAAATGTGGTGCATACATACTGTGGAATATTATTCAGCTGTAAGAAGGAATAAAGTGGTAAGTCAAGATTCATGGATGAATCTTGAAGACCTTATGTTGAGTGATGCAAGCCAGGCATTGAAGGATGAACAGTGCATGACCTCACTCATATGATTTGAGGAAAATGAGCAGTCCCACAGATCCATTGTCTGAAGGATAGGTTAACAAGAGAGAGAAAGAGAAGAGATGGTTGTGAGCCATCACCCATATGAACATAATCTATTGTAAAGTGAGAGTATAGTTGCATATTGAAGAATAAGACAGGTGGGTAGTGATATTACTGGGTTTGGTGGTGCAGAGTCAACAGGTGGTTAGATTTGGAAGGACATGTTAGAATACCCAGGATACTGGGGGGAGGGGGGGAAATGGGAGAGGAACCAGATGAACACAGGATTTGTGGGTATGTGGTTTAAAGTGCAGGGGATATAATGCTCTTATGACAATATGACAAGGGAGTGTCACTTGTTTAGGTTGTTTGTTGTAGGAGCATTCAGGATGGGGTGCATCTGGAATAGGCTTCTGGAGAGTGTGTGAGTGTTCATCCTGTCATAATATGTTGTGTCGGTGGGTGGAGACCCACACGGTGAGGGGGAAGGAGATGAACCCCTATCTTTGGGAGGACAAGTTCACCCAGAAACAGACAGGTGGGCACCTCTTCTGAGCAAGGATGGATCCTAATAGGGGAGGACAATCAGCATGTCAAGACATGTTGTTGCATGTAACTCTGAAATCTTGGCATCCAATGAGTCAAGACAGGGAGGTATCATGTGCCCCATATGGATGGGAAAGGAGGAACAGAATATATCAAACTGGGGGTCATTTAGTGGTCAGGGGGAATGTTTTTCATTACCTAACAGTGATGGACACAGGACATGGTAAATATCATCAAAAATTATTAAATTGTACCATCTAAAAGGTAAACTATACTGTAAACCATTGACAATGTTTAGTAGCTATGTTTCACTATCTGTATAACAGTTATAACAATGCTACCATCCATATACAAAAAGGTTTTAATATGGGGTGAGGAAAGGAGGAGGAGGTTGGGTATATGAGAGTCTCTAGTATTCTGTGTGTGACTTTGCTGTGACCAAAACTTCTTTGAAAATTAAATGAACATTTGGGAGACACTGTGGAGTGAGAGGGGGAAGGTGGCACGGTAGAGACTGGACACCCGATAATGCAGTGATAAAAGGAAAATTGTTTAAAAGACTTTTTAAAAAAATTTTTCCCCATTTTTTGAATATCCCAATCTTTTATTTTATTTTTAGGTTTTTTTCTTTTTAAGTTTTCATGTATTTTATCTCTTACATTTAAACTTATCATTATTATTTCATTTTCCTATTAATTGTATATGGCTATTATATGGGCTTCCTCTTTAAGGAAGGTTTGGAACACAGAAGGGTTACAATGGGGGCGGGAGAGGATCATTGGTGGGAGGTGTCAGGGATGGGGGTTTCATGGGAGGAAGTTCACCTGAATATACAGAAAAGATATAAAAATAGTTCAAAGGATTAAGGGGTGGGGCATGGTCACAGTGGGTCGAGAATCACTCAATAAATGAAAGAATACTGATTTCCCAGCCTGGAGAGCTTGCCACATTCTCCAAGGGAGCAGCAACAGTCCCCCAAGTGCATGGGCAGTGTCTGGCAAAGGAGAAATTTCCACTAATGGGTCCTTGTTACTGATGACTAGCCTTATGTGTCTTTGCTCTTGTAATTGAAACTTAGCTTACTGTTATGGGATGCCTAAGGGTTGCCACCTGAAAGCCTCCTTGTTGCTGAAATGTGGTCTCTCTCTAAACCAAACTTAGCATATGAATGTACTACCGTTCCTCCAGCATAGGACATGACTCCCGGGGATGAACCTCCCTGGCAACAAGGGATTAATACTGAGTGCCAACTGGCAATACGACTGGAAAAAGACCTTTAAAAAGGGGGGGGGGGCAGGTAAAGACAAATGAGTTCATATGGCTAAGAGACTTCAAAGAGAATTGGGAGGTCATCCCAGACATAACGCTTATGCACACCTCAGTAGGAACTCATAGAACACCAAAGTGGATATCACCCCAAACAGAGGAGCTCTTGAGGGCTCTGGAGACACCCAGGTCCTATATAAGGCAGGATAGCTCCAGAGATTGATGCCTTATCAGTGGGCTATACTTCGGAATCTGTGCTCCTGAGAGTGACTTAGTTGGACTCAAATAAGTCCTCGCTGCACATGGTTCATCAGTCCCTTCTATTCAAATGTATGCTGGAGTTTGTAGGTGTATTTCCAGAGACTGGAGCCTTTGGCCTGCCCATGTCCTATCTGTGCCTGGAATCTCGGTGGAGCTGCAACTCCTACTCTGCAGCTCAGTGGACTCACCCAAGACACCTGGTAGGGAGATGATGATGGGCAACGGCCATACCAGGGAATGGACTGCAGCTGCAGGCAGGTTAATCCCATCCATCTTATCCATGGGATACAAGCCCCCTCTCACTTGGAGGTGGAGTAGGCATCACGATCCCAGACTCCTCAGGATTGGGGAAAGAGCTATTGACTAGAGTGGACTTAGGGTATTTTGTTGTAGACATATTGCAATTCAAGCAATGGAAGAAATTACAACATTGATGTGGAGCCAGTGGCCACTGATGCTTTTGGGGCAGGGAGAGGGAAAAGCAGTTGTAATACAGGGCCTTTTTCTGGACTTGGGAATTATCCTGAGTGACATTACAATGACACATATAGGTAATTTTACATCAGCATATAACAAGCAGAACTATGTGGGAAAGTGTGTGGTCTACAATGCGAACTATGGTCCATGCTTAGTGGCAAAGCCCCAGGATGTGTATATCCATTGCAGATGATGTGCCACACTAATGAAAGATGTTTATGTGGGAGGTTGTGGAAGGTGTGGGAGGTGGGGAACATGGGGATCCCTGTAATTTTTGTGTAACATTTATGTAATCTAAGCATCATATAAAATATTTTTTTAAAAAAGGCAATGACTATCAGATTTGATAAAAAATACAGCACTTTATTTTTAAAGCAATAAATCTAAACCAGGAAAATTATGAATGTTTGAAGGAAAAGTATAAAGACTTATTAGCAATTATTAAGCAAAAGAAAGCTAGTAAATATACTAATGTAAGAAAAAATATATTTAAAGATTTAAAAACATAACAAAATTAGTATTTTGATAAATTTTGATGAACTTTCAACAGACTAGGAATTTATTGCAATACTTAACATATGTTTGTAGTTTATAGACTTTGAGATCTGTGTCACATACAGCTCACTTGAATTAGAGATTCTAGAGTATGCATTCTGTTTAAGCGAACACAGAGAACTTTGAAAAAATCATATTCTAAAATGTAATATATTTTTCTTCAGATTTCAAATATGCATTACATAAACCACTTCATCTGACAACAATGCAATTAAATTAAAGTATTTAAAATAATACAGCTGTACAGCACAGTAAATACTAATGTAAATGATAGACTACAGATACTAGTATAATTAATAATAAAATTGTTTCCCCAATTGTATAAAAAGTACCATATAGATACAAAGTCTAATAATATGGAAACTGTGTGTGTGTGTGGAGGGTTATATAGGCATTCTTTACTATTTGTGTGATTTTTCTGTAAACCTACACTAACTCTAAAAAATAGAATGAATTTTTATAATTTTAAAAGTTATGAACAAAATTACAAAAACTGGAAAATTCAGAAAAGAAAGTAATGATTAAGAAACTCCTGGAAGAACAATGGTTTAGAAAAGGGATAAAATCTTTAATTAGAGACCACAGAGAAGCCAGTAGCAAAATTAAAACCTTCAAAATATGCTCAACATGAAAAACAGAACCCACAAAAGAAGAAATAACTGAATATCACATGAAATCTTATCATTATTGCTATTAAAGATACAAATTTAAGCAATGGAGTATCATATTTTACCTAAATATGTTTGTCAACTGACAATGAATGAAACAAAGAGTGCTTTTTGGGATGCAGGAAAGTGGGAGCTTTAATCCACTCGTGCTAAAAAGTAAAAATATTTCCTGCTTTCTAGAACTGCAAAAAACAATGTGCATATTTATTTTAAAACAAAGTCATAAAACTGTGCATATTTTTAAATCTTAAACTCCTCCAAGAAAATTAATTGGATATTTTCTAAGATTTGTATATGTGAATGCTATTTATAATTTAAAAATGGAAAACAGTAATAAAAATTAAGTGAACCTCATATCCTGGGTTGCTTTGGTGACTTGGATTATTGTTTTAGACTTGTCTTGAATATTATTCAACCTTTTAAATAATTAAATATAATATATTAAGAAAATTAACAAAAAAATTTATAATTGAAATATCTCTGTAAACTTCACATGAATCAAGAAGTAGAGCACTGCCTTTATCTCAAAGGCCAATGTATGACCATTACTGATCTTTATTTTCCCCTTTGTCTAGAATAAGCTATTCCTCTGACTTTTATTGGTAATCTCTTTCTTGCTTAGTGTTCTTATACAGTGTTATATCGTGGGCTTTCCTAGTGTCCATCTCACTGCTTGCCTTGAAAATTGAATAAGAACTGCAACACAGTACATGCTTGCTATTACTTATTCTGCTCACACATCATATTGGAAGTCAAGTTCAACTTTGGATGCAGATATGAAAGAAGAAAAGGACAAAGCGATGTGTAGAATTGATAAGGAGTTGGAGAGAAATTAAATGTGTTCATGTGTATTTTTTTCCAAATTATATTGATGGGAGTTTTGTAATCTACATAGTATGAGATAAATTTTCCAATTTTTAATTTTCTAAGATTCTAAGTTTTATAATTTTTTGGGAAATCTATTTAAATAATACTTAGAAGTAAACAAAACCCAAAACCCATTGAAATGCTCTCAGAGGATATAATTAGAGCCAGTTTTTGAGGAGAGATTACCGTTATCTAACAGGATGGCCAAAGCCATTGTTTTCTCCTCAGTCAGTTTAAAGTGATTATGGTAAAGAAGAGGTACTGAAAGCAAAACACTTACAAATTTGTTTTCATAACACTACTCTTTGTATAAAGAGCAGAAGCATTCTATTGTGGCCCAGGAGGAATGTGTAATTACTAACATGCATTAATCACATGCATCTGGGCTAATTGTGGCTCACATACTCTTTATAAACTAGATTTAATTTAGCAATGCAATGGTTCTGATTACTTGGAAGTAAAGGAAATCCACGTGGTGAGCTCAATATTTGGGAAGGTATTTGCAAACAATATGCAAAGAAAAAATTTCCCCTAGAATAAAAGCAATATAATTTTAGCATTTATATTTAACATAATATTTTGTTTATTTGTGTGCCTGGTAACCTCTAGGAATAATTTTAGGGATGCAAACATAGTTTCAGAAGTGACTAGTTTTTATGTGCCAACTATTCCAGTGTATTTGAAGTATTTGAGGTCATTTGTATATATTTAAGGAAACACTGGTTGAGTGACAGGTGCCTACTGTCTTTATAACTGTACAAGATTTTCTTCTAAGAAAGGTGGGAGGATTAGCAAGTGCATATTTTTAATAGCATTATTGGTGAAGGAAATATGAATTCAAGAAGAATTCAAGAATTCTCCTAGCAGTAGGAGAATGACAAGCATTTCAATGAGGAAAGAGAGAAAACACTGAGAAGGAAAGCAAAGGAATGGACTCATAATAATTGAAGCAGAAGCAGAAGATCCTATGTGGTGAATTATGTCTACCCCCTTCCCATGGCTTGCCTGAATGTTGATATATGCCAAATGTATTTTTGCCTCCATTGTAAATATAACATTGTTAAACAGTTAAAGTTGAGTGCAGGCATAGTTTCTGATTTTTATAGTTATTTGTTTTGATATTAAAACAATATATTCAAAAAGTTGTTCATTTAATGCTTAATAGGATATATTAAACAGAGAAGCATAACTGTCAGTGACAGCGAAGTGATGCTTAGTGGGGTAGGAAATTCAAATAAGAAGAAATAATTTTTAGGACTTTTTGTAGTAAATCAATGAAATATTGATTAAGAAAAATTGATTCATGTTACCAAAGTAGTGCCAAAACCCTAAACAAAAGAACAAATAATCACCCTGCAATATTGACTACAATGATTGCCCTCAAATACTGACAAACAAACTTTTCCAAAGATTCCAAACAGGTGACAAGAGATCAAATGGAAGCCTCTCAAATTGGAATTTGCATTTACCATATTTCTGCTGATTTTGTTGCCTGATGTTCTTTATTGTAATGATTATAATGGTAATGATTTTAGTTACTCAATATTTTGTTTATGCACTGCTTTAAAGCATTGAAATTTATTTCTTTTATTCATTCTACAATATATACCAAGTGTTGTCTATATGGATGGTAGCATATATTTTACAAAGAGAAAGCAGAGATTAAAAATAGGAATAATTATTCATTGGGCCGCTACTATGTACTGGGTGATAGTTACATATACTTTATTTATTTTTCAAAGCAGCTCTGGGAGATAATTATCACCAATGTACTCATCAGCAATATGATAATCTGAGAAAATATATCAAATGCTAAAAAACATACAGATGAAGAAGAGGTTGCTAGAATTCAATATTAAATATGTGTAAGTATGTCCCAATAGTTCTAGGAACAGTGTAAGACAGTCACTCCGCCCTTGAGGAGTTTGAGATCACTCAAATAAAGCACTTATAGAATTTTCTGTGGGAACCCTCTGATCTTTACAAGTAAGAAATAGTTTGGAAGCCTGTTTCTCTGCCCACACAGAGAATTCTCCACTATCAGTTCAATTTCCTTTAACATTCATGCTTCGCTCTGTTAATCAGTTATCTTAGGCCTTTGCCACCACCTTATCTCTTACGTATATCACTAAATGTTTCTGTAATCTTGTTACCCCATTTTCAACCTCGAAATCTTATGATGTTATTTATGACCCCTCAGGTGCACGATACCTGCCTGCTCCCGGGCAACTACACCCTAACCATTTGCTATGTGAAAAAGAGAATGAAAACCATGATGGAAATCAGCTTGGGAGGAAAGCTTTTGCAGATATTCTCCTCTTCATGTCTCAACCTTTGTGTTGAGAATTATCCTTTGTGCCACCGCCGGCTTTGCTGGATAGATTGCCACAAGACTTTTCAGGACAGATTCCTGCAATTTTCTATGGCATAGATTAATGATTGAAAGGTTTTAGTCCGTAAAAGTCTGTTTCATTAATAAAAAATTCAAATATTTATTGATTATATAAGTGTTTGAGGAGCCATGCTAAGTGTAAATTATTTTGCAAAGTGTATTATAAGGTGTTTAGAAGTATGTTAAACACATGAAATTGCTCAAAATCGTATGTTAATGTCAGATATTAGATCTATTGAGGTTTAGTTTAATTTTGTTAGTAAAAATTTTACCGATGTTATATCCATATTCATAGCAAAGTCAGAATATAAACCCAGGCAGTTTCATTTCTTTATGTTTATAGATTTTAGTAAACTTTATCTTTAACAGTGTTTGATAGCCCAGGGGTTCTATGCAATATCTTAATTGAAAAGTATCTTTATAAGATTCTGGAGATACAATCCAAAATTTTGCTGAAGGCAAACCTAAGAGCTAGTGCTTACAAGTTCCTAGAGTGAGAAGAAAGCTAGACTAGAGGAAGATTCATGATCCCTTTTTTCTTAATCCATTGTTCTTACAGTGGAACTATATGTGGTTGTAAAAGCATTGTCCATGTTTGAGAGTGTGAAGTTCAGTGCTTTTATATTCTCTATTTGAAAAGTTGTGGGTTTATGGAAATCATGCATACAATACAGGATTCTTTTAAAACACTCCACCACCAACACCTCCATTGGTGTGGAATATTTGTTACAATTGATGATAGCACATTTTTATAATTTTACTACTAAATAAAGGTCATGGTTTAACTTAGGGTTCACTGTTTGTATATGTAGTTCCATGGATTTTTCATTTTTATTTAATTATGTATATACAATCTAATATTTCCCCTTTTAGTCATATTCAGATATATATTTCAATGCTGTCTATTGTATTTACAATGTTGTGCTACCATCACGACTATCCATTAGCAATACATTTATTGGTGTATATATATTTCAGTGCTTTTTAATGTATGATAGGTATAAATTTCTTACTTTTTTATAAGTTGGCTACCTATTGAGATGAGAAGATTATGGCACATTTGTAGTTTACATTTCCATATTATCCACATTTTTATAGACTTAGAGAATCTGTGTTAATTTATTATCAACTTTTCATCCACATATCAAAAGAAGAATGCCTGAAATGGTACAATGCCAATAATTGTGAATTGGTTTTTGCAAGTAATAATTAGGTAATTATGAAAAAGTTTGGGTTTTAACATTAAATTTTTTGATACTTCAATTCTACATTTTTTGTGATTATCAATTGGAGTTTTAAACCTAAAAAAATCGTGCCCAGTTCTGATTTGCTAAAGGCTAGTTGGGTATTCTGTATATACTTAATCCAGGAAAGCCTTGAGTAATTTTTATTTCTCTAAAGTACTATTACTCTTGAATGAACAACCAACTGCAATATAATAACCTATCCATTTACATAGTATTTTATTCTTCTCAAAGGTCTCCCCTATCTAATCATAAATTTGAAACTCAGAATTCAATCACTGGTTTAGTTAAAGGAGAATTTATGTCTCTATAGTTTAGAAGAAGTAAATATTGTTTGAAGGAAATAAGGAAACTTACAAAGTTTCCACCTAAAATCCATGGCTGTGTCAAGAAGAGAAAATAAGAATACTCTTTATCTAAAATTAAGAACTTAGAAAATAGATGGCAGTTTATGGGGAAAATGAAATTAATATATAAAAGCACTATCTTTGGCCCTAGGAATAGAGTTTCATATACTTATCAAATTGGTTAAAATGGGGTAATACATTTAATTAATATAGAAATTAATTATGAATCAATAATGCAGAAAGAATGTTTATTTGGCTTTCCCAAATAACCCATGTAACCTTAGGTATTTCAGTGACCAAGCAATCAGGATAAAACTGCCTCATGTGCCTCTTTCTTAGCTTTGACTAATGCTTTTTTCTGTGGAATGTACAAATATATGATATTAATTGAAACAAATAAATAAGTAAATATAAATCTGTTATAAAATGTCAAAATCTTACAGTCACAAACAACTAAAAAAGGTGAACAATCTGAGAAATTAAAAAATTAGTCAAACCAATTGCATTAGCATGTTGCAGAAAGATTTTTCTTCTATTTATTAAATATATACATATCGTTATACTGTTACATTATTTTTACCTCATTCTAAAATTATTTTAAATTAGTCTATATTCTTTTAGTGACCACTGTTAAAAATTGACATTTGCTTCTATATCACTAAACAAAAACACATATGAATTATACTTAACTGTAATGTATTAATTGTGTCTTTGTTAGGATATAATGCTGACTTTTCCAAGTTATTAGTTGAATATTGCATTGGTATTGGAAATGTTTACTACCTAATAATATTGTTTAAAGCTTTTAATTGCTTAATTGTGCATATTCATTTCTATTAATGTGAAGATTGAACACAGTGCTCTGAAAGATTTATGGAAATCATCATGACATTAATCAGAAAACATGCTTTTGTTAAAGATCAAATTTTTTGAAACTGGAATCATGTCAAACATAATTTCATAATACATGTACTATCATCTTAATTCTTCATAAATATTTCTGATATTGACTTATGAATTGTGTCTTTTCAGGTGAATGTTATGTATATTTTTGGTAGTAGATCCTGGAAAATAGGAATAATGTCATTGTGCTTATTCTCTTGGGACTTTCCCAAAACAAGCACATAGAAATATTCTGTTTTGTATTATTTTTGTTTTGTTACATTGTCATTTGGATGGAAAACTTGCTTATAATGATTTCTATTTCATGCAGTTAATTGACCAACCCATGTATTTCTTCCTTAATTACTTCTCACTCTGCAACCTTTGCTACACATCCACAATGACATTCAAACTAATGACTGGCTTACTTGCAGAGAGGAAGACCATTTTGTACATTAACTGCATGATACAATTGTTTATCATTCACTTCCTTGGAGGCACCGAGATCTTTATCCTCACAGGGATGACCTATGACCACTACATGGCTATCTGCAAGCCTCTGCACTATACCACCATCATGTGCAGGTGGAGGTGTAATGTGATCATCATAGCTTGCTATGATGGAAGTTTGGTCCACTCTGTCCGTTTCTTCTGATGATCTTCTTACCCTTCTGTGGTCCCAATGAGATAGATCACTATTTCTGTGATGTGTTTCTTTTGCTGAGACTGACCTGCACTGATACAAACAGAAATGGTCTTTTGGTAATTGTGAATTCAGGTCTGATTGCTTTGGTGTCTTTTGTGATTGTGATGCTATCTTACTTCCTCATACTATACACCATCTGGGCTTATCCTGAAGAAACCTCAGCAAAGATCTTTCCATTTGCAGTTCTCACATCACAGGTGTGGTGCTATTCTTTGTGCCTGCTTTCTTCATTTACATTAGACCACCCATAATTTTTCCAGATGATGAAATGCTTGCTCTTCTGTATATCGTCACTGTCTCCATGTTCAATCTTCTGATTTACACTCTTAGAAACCTGGAAATGAAGAATGTCTTGGGAAAAGTGTGGTGCAGTTAATTTTCTGGAGTGAAGTAACTTTTGAAAGGCATTTTGGGTTTTCACTTTAGGCCTTGTGAAATAGGTGTTTATTCACCTCCTGAGCCTTAAAATTGATCTAGAATCATATATAAAGTGTTGTCATTATTTTTTTACCAGACTTCATTCTTGGTTAATTTTGATTTATATTCTCAGTTTGTTGTTTCTCCATAATCCTCACATAGTTGCCTCAAGTCATGTTCATTGTTCTTCAACATTTTATTTTTACAGGATAAGGAAACCATTTCTCTCTCTTCTTGGAGATTTCTTGACAAAAATTAACAGTAGAGGAGAAATGTAATGTTTAGTCTCCTAGTCTCAGTATCACAGAACAGAGATTAGAAGAGTATATTTTTTTGATGATTCCAAAAGATGAATGAGTAGAACTTTTAACCCTTTGGCTACTCAGCATCCATTAACATGCCTCTATATTTGCTGAAACTCCATAATAAAACAATAACCTTGTTCTCTTGCCACTAAACAAGATGAATCTAAAAAGATTATTATCCTATAGAGAAACACAACATCGGCATTGTCTTTGTAAACATATATCAATATTGTTAATCAAAATAATAGTTTCTCTTTTTATTTGGTCATAGTTCCATTTGAATAATCACCAACATCAAGAAACCATAAAATTACTATCCCAAAAATATTTTATATGAAATAATAATAAGGGAAAATTTAATTAGTTCATATATATATATACATACATAAATATATATGTTACATATATATATATATGCATATATATATGCATACATTGTATTTTGGAAAATAGTTACAAACAACCTGCAAGGAAAATTCATTTCCTTAGAATAAAATAAATTTTTTTTCTGAATTCATAATTTACCCAATTTTTAAACATGTGTAGCTTATGCACCTCTAGGAGTAATTTTAGAGATGCAAAGACAGACTAATTTTATTCAACTGGATATGCATATCATTCTACTTGCCTTCACTCTTTTGCTCTGAGTATATGACCTCCCTTTGTTTGAGATCACTGGTTGAAAGATAGTTGTCAATTTTCCCTTTATTTGTACAAGATTTTTATCTATGAATGGTAGGTGGAATTAGAAAATGTCAATTTTTGTTAGCACTAGTAGTTAAGGAAATATGAATTCAAGAAGCTGAAAGAAATACTGTGAAAATTAGGAGAAAAATCAGCATTTCTTTAAGCAAAAGAAAACACTGAGATGGAAAGCATAGGGATGGGCCCACAATAATTCTGCATGGTGAATTATCTCCTTCCTTTCCATATCCTGTCTACATGTGTGATATATACAGAATTTATTTTTTACTCTATTGTAAATGTAACTGATTGTTATACAGTTAAAGTAAAATACAGGCATTGTCTCTCAATTCTATAGAGCCATTTGTTTAGAGATTAAGATAGTCATAAAAAATTAAGGAATCATCCATTGAGGACATGATGAGATGTTCTTAAAAGACAATAAGTACAGTCAGTAATAGGGAAATTATACTTTGGTGGGTAGGGAATTTCTAAGAAGAAGAAAACATTATTAGGAGTTTTGGTAGAAAGTCCATGAAGCATTGATTATAACTGACTCATATGTTAGCAAAGCAGAGAGTAGACCCAAATCAAAACAGATGCTTAGTGTGGTTAAATAGCTTAAAGGTCATGCACTTATTTATAACAAAGCCAGATTACAAATCCAGGCAAGTTCACATAATTATGTTCATAGGTTTTATGAGACTTTATCTTTAGCAATGGAAGTTAGTCCATAGGTTATGCACCATCTTAATTGAACTATGTCTTATAAAACATGGAGACTAGATTTATCACTTTGGTGATAGTGAATCTAAGAGCATGTGGTTTCATGTTCTTAAAAGAGTAGAGTGTAATAGAGAAAGGATCATGAACTTTTTTCCTTGTTCATTATTCTAATTATAAAGTGACTTTTAGTGGCTATAATAGCATTGTTTATGTTTGAGAGCATGAGAAGATTCAGTGCTTTTTATTCAGATATGTTAGGTTTAACTTTCTTACTTTTATTGGTTGGCTACATATGTAGAAGACTGGAACAGACTTAGTAACTTTGATTTGAGTATTATCTACATTTTTATGTACTTAGAGTATTTGGCTTTATTTATTACCCTATTTTTCATCACTTATCAAAACTAGAATGGCTAAAATGGAGCAATGCTAATAATTTTGGAGATTACTTGGTTTTGCATTAAATAATTAGTGTATTATGATAAAGTGAGTGTTTTACTAATAAATTATTGCTGTTTCAGTTCTGTATCTTTTGTAATAATGGATTTGGGCACTATATTCAGAATTCTGGTTTCCAGTTCTGATTTCTAAGTGCTCATTAAGTGTTTTGTATATGCTTAATCCAAAAAAGCCTCAAGTAACTTTTACCTCTCTAATGTACTATTACTCTTGTCTGACCATCAAACTGAATATAGTACGATATTCATTTACATAGTAGATTATTCTTTTCAATGTTCTCCTTTTTTTTCACTTTAAAATTTGAAACTCAGAACTCACTCATTGTTTAAGGGGAATTTAAATCTATATTTCAGATGAAAATATTTTTGAAGGAAATGAGGTCACTTGCACTGTTCACTGCTAAAATGTATGGCTGAGTTAGGAATAGAAAGTCAGGATTCTTTCCAGTCTAAAATTATGAAGCTAGCCAATAAGGGGCTATTTATATGTGGGGAATCATTGGATTATGGGGAAAAGGAAATCAAAAGAGAAGATTTCCAAGAATGGAAGTAAACCATCAACATTGGCCTTGAGAACAAAGGAAACCAGGATTTCATACATTTATTTTTTTAAACCCTTTGGTTAGAATGTCAGAACACATTTAATTAGTAGGAATATTAATTTTGTATCAATAAATGCAGCCAGATGTTTGTTTGGCTTTGACTGTTTATTCTAATAACCTTAGTTTCTTCTAAAGCTTAATTTCATGTGAATACATTACTTTCTTATTTTATTCAAGTGGGTTTTTATTTACATGCACATAATTAAAATAATGTTTTTTTGTCCCTTCAAATTAATAAGCAAAACAGATGATTTGTCCTAATATTTAAAATTATATCTTAAATTTAAAATATTTTTTCACCTATAAATAAGACAATATTGACATAGTAAAACTGAAGTTATGGTGAGAACCCTTAATCCTCAGTGGATTGTCTTTAAGCTATATTAAATCTTAAAAATGCACCATTCAAATAAATTCATTGTTTTAAACCATCTTCATTGGAATGGAATTTTTACTTCAAGATTGACATGGTTAACAATCTGTAAAAGATTGAAATGAGGAAGCTATCTAAAGTGAATTGATAGGGAGTAGAGGTGGCTCAAGTGATTAAGCACCTCCTTCCCACATCAGAGGTCACTGGTCCAGCTCCCAGTGCCTCCTAAAGAAACAAGGAAGAGGAACAGACACAGAAAGTGAAAAAAAGAAAGGGGAGGGGGTGGAAGAAGTAAAATAAACCTTTAAAAAAATTAAGTGAATTGATGAAGAAAGATAGCTAAATTGGTGCAGAAAATGCATTACCAATATTGCAATTTTAAAGAAAGTTGATACATATAAATGGTGCAATTTGGGGTCAAAATTTATAGTGAAAACAATTGCACCATGTATTTACCAATTCAGTGTTATTTTCCATAAGCTTAAGACTCAAACTAAGTCAGCAGAAACACTACTAACACAGTTTACTTCCTGCTCATAATGGATTTATGATGTTGTAATTTCATTTTCTTTAGGAGAATCATATTTATTGGTTTGTGCTCTCAACAAATGTTGGAGTACAGATTTGGGATAACACTAATGTTTTGATAATAAAATCAGACTTTAAAATAACTTTGGTTAATAAAAAATGTTTTTTTTTAATTTTTTCTTTGAACTTTGCAATCGTTTTCTAACAAAATCCAGACATGTATTTTCTTTTTATGAAGAATATAACAAATTCAGGGATAAACTCATTGGTAACCAAAATTACGCAATATGATATAATTTAAAATATAACTCAGTTTGCAACTTTTTGATTTCCATAACTTTTCCGCAAAACTTTGCATAAAATTTTACTCTGAATTATACAGTGTCAGGTTCTTTACTGGTTATGGCATAGGCATATATTGAACAAATATATAAAACAGAAATTCAGACACCAATTCAAAACACAAAGAGGAAACTGACTTGCAAAATATAAACTACGGAGTCAAGGGCAATGCCATCAAGATAACTCTGCCTTAATGATCCTCTTATTTAGTTTTCACTATTACTCTATTCTATAGTTAATTTAAGTATATGAGTTTAATTTAAAATATCCATGTAAATAAATATATTTCTGTTATAAAATGTCAACAATTTACTGTCATATATATATAAGGAAAATGGTAAGTAAACTATTAAAATTAGTCCAAACAATTGCACTGGCCTCTTGCAGAGATCTTTTCTCTTCTCATTATTTAATATATAAATATCATTATTTTAATCTTGTTTCATTTTTCCACCTCATTCTTAAATGACTTTAAGGCAGGATACCTTCCACTAAGGACCACTCTTAAAACTTTATATTTTCTTCTAAATCACTAAACAGAAGCATTGTATGACATATGCTTGCATATTTAACAAATTTGGAGTTTGTAAGGAACAAGAGCTTGGTCCTTTTGGTAGTAAGTTGTATATTCAGTTAGAATTGGGAAACACTTTAAAATTTTTAATTTAAAAAATTCTGGAATTGAGAATTGTTTTCTATGTAATAATATATTTTAAATGTTTTTGTTTAAATTATTATATCCATCAATTTCTGCTATTGTCCTTTACTGAACAAAAGGACATGAAAGATTTATGGAAATCATGATGAGAATAAAAGAAAAGACACTTTTATTAAATATCAGATCTTCATTTTCTAAAGCATTGGAATCATGTAAATTAAACATAGTTTCATATATGTGTGTTATCATCAATATTTGCCCTAAACCCTTCTGACCCTTGACTTATAAAATATATCTTTTCAGATGACTGTTAGGAATTCTTACATTTTTACTGCACTAGACCTGGAAAATAAAAATAATGTCACATTCTATTTATTCTCTCGGAACTTTCTCAAAACAAACACATAGATATATTTAGTTTAGTAGTGAAATAATGATTGGTCATTTATTGGTGCTCAAAAAATGCAATTTGCTATAAAAAGTTGCCACAATTGATTATGGTGTATCATACCAGATCTTACTGCAGCATTGCATTTTGTGTACCTTGTAACTTTCTAAAACTTAAAATTCAAAATTCATGAACAAATTTCAACCAATGTGTATCATATAAAATTTGTTATCTGCATTTGAGAATACAACTACAATTAACAAAAAACCTATTCATATCCATAAAAATGGAAAAAGTTAAAGGCAAAAATATCATAACTGGTGCAATATTTAAGGAAATTCTAGCATATCTTTAACCACTTAAAGGAAAATTTAACTTTTGTTAAAATTTGAAACACCAGGTCCAATTTTACTGGAGTAAACAATTATTCTAAACACTAAAGGAAGATATCATACTAATCTTATACCAACTCCTTCATAAAAATAAAGAAGACATATTCATCAATTAATTTAACAAGAGCAGTATAAACATAAAATCAAAACCAAATGAGAAAGGGAATTATGGCACATCTCAGTCATAAATATAAATGAGAATGCTAAACACAATGTTAGCAAAATGATTTCAGCAAATCATGCCAGAGATTTAAAACTTCATGACCAGTATATGCTAAGAATATATGCTTTTCCACTAAAGATTCATATATTTAAGGAGAAAAACTATATCATCTCAAAAATAGTAAAAAAAAAAAATGTTATAGAAAGTCTTAACAGAGGAAGATTTTAAGAAAACTTCTTCGTCTGTTACAGGTATGTGAAAGAAAAACAAAAGAAAACTTAGAGTGAATATCATGTTCAACCTCCAGATGATGAAAATAAGTCCAACAAAACTTAGGGGCCTTTCAAATTGGTGGAATTTCTAGGTGCCCAATGTTGTGGAGCAAGTTGAGATTACCTCTAAGTGAAGGATAAGCAGTTGCATCTGACCACTCCTACAATTATAAAAGAGGCACTACAGCTAGTTGCTCTTTTTGGATTTAAGAGGCAATGCATTCCTCATTTGGGTGTGATATTCCAGCCCATTTACCAAGTGACCTGAAATGCTACTAGCTTTTAGTGGGGACCAAAGCAACAGGCTTCTTAAATAAACAGCAAAAGTTAACACTTGCCCATGCAGCTCTAGACATCTCCATCAATATTCAACTTTTTGAATTAGAAAATCATTCCAGGAAGTAATCACCACAAGACCCACATCAAAATCCGACTTTGACTTGATCCACTATTATCTTTCTTGACTCATTTTAAATATACTTCATCATTTATGTGCTTCTCCTTAAGGTTCTAAGTTCTCTAATTTTTCAAACAGTATACACGTGAAATTTTCTGAAGGGAAAAACTCTTGCTGACATGTTCATCATTACATATAATTTCTGTAATTATACTCATGATGTGAATACTTGGCTTTCTGTTGTACAAGGGGTAATGATACATTAAATGTATGTGCTGCAGTTTGATATTATTGATGAATTCCAAAAAGTAATATTGAATTATGTTGGTAAACTGGTCTTTTCCTTTGGGCATATTAGAGAGTATTGGATTCAGAAGTTTTACTTTTACTTGATTAAATAATGATTAGGGCTTTGATTGGGCCACATCAGTAGGACGTTGCATCCCCACCCCGTTGGTGGGCAGGAACTCACAGTGAAACCACACCACAGAGAAGGGAGTTTGGAGTTTTTAAGCTGGAGCCCAGGAAGTAGGCACACAGATGAGCTTGGTCATGAGGAAAGAGAAAAGGCCCTGGAAAGAGAAAGAAGCCATTCACCTGGTAGTCTACAGCTGGCCTTGTGGAGAGAGCAGAGAAGCAGAGCCCAGAAAGAAGCAAGCCCCAGGAAGAGAGAAACCCAGGAAGTGTGAACCCTCACAGACATCAGCAGCCATTTTGCTCCAACAAATGGCAAAAGACTTTAGTGAGGGAAGTATATTATGCTTTTTGGCCTGGTAAAAAAGGGATGCTGATGCAAAATGCCAATAATTGGTTGGTCTTTATAAAAAGGTATTTATTTGGAGTAGAAGCTTACAGTTACCAGGCCATAAAGCATAAGTTTCTTCCTTCACCAAAGTCTGTTGCCACATGCTGGAGCAAGACAGCTGCCAACATTTGCCAGGGTTCAGGCTTCTTGGGTTCCTCTCTTCCCGGGGCTCTGTTTTTCTCCTGGCTCAGTCCCTCTGTTTCCTCCACAAGATCAGCTGTAGACTATGAGGCTCTCTAGGCTTTGTCTCTCTCCACAAGGCCAGCTGTGAATCATCAGGCAAATGGCTTGTCTTTTTTCCCAAAGCCTTCTCTCCTTCCTCACAGTCAAGGTCCTCGGTGTGCTTACTCCCCTGGGTGTCAGCATTAACACTCAGCATCAGAACTCCAGCATCAAAACTCCAACTCAAAACTCTGCTCTGCCATGTAGTATTATCTCTGAGTCCCCACCTACTAAGGGGCAGGGACTAAACATCATACTGGCATGGCCCAATCAAATCCCTAATCATAACTTAATCATGCCTAGATGAACAGACCAGTTTAAAAGCATAATCTAATATCTATTTTTAGAATTCATAACTATATCAAACTGCCAAACTGCTACATAGGGTAAAAGGGTTAATAACCATATTTATATACTCATAACTTCCATAATTATGCTGTGAATAGCATAGTTGTACTGAATCGTCTTATTTTAGATTCATAACTCTTTTCAATGTAAAGACTTAAAATGTACAATAATATTTGCAATGTTTTCTGGCATTGCTTTTGTTGTTGTTGTTGAAATAATGGAATCCTCAAAAAAAAAAATGGAAGTGCCAGGACCGCTCTCAAACCCTGAGGGGTGTCTCAATCACAAAATGTTCCTTAAAGCAGAACACAGCTCCAAACCATGTAATAATTAAAATTTGCTCTGATAAAAGGGCAATAATATTGACTATATGTGAAATCATGAAGGGCAAAATAAGCCCTAGAATGTCAGAGCTGGAATGGATGAGATCTTCTGATCCATTGTCTTTGTGCACAGGCTCAGAGAAGTAAAGTAAGAGAGAATGGCTGACAGATCTTCCTTCTATGAGGTTTGCAACTGTAGATAACAGCACACCACCCTTCTGTCCCAGCTGAGTATGATGACATACATAAGTCTATGAAAAGAATGAGATGGGACAAGGATTCAGGTAAAGAGGCATCATTTCCCTTCAGGCAGCTTATCTCGGCACCACACTTTCCTCATATCATTCTTCATGTCTGTGTTTCTCAGCGTGTAGATGAGGAGGTTGAACATGGGGGCAACCATGGTGTAAAATGGGCAAACACCTTGTCATCACTGACAGAACCAGCCATGAGGCCATAGGTGAAGATGAGGGGCAAGAAGAGCATTAGCCCCACAGTAATGTGTGAGCCACAGGTGGAGAGGGCTTTGTGACAGCCGGCAGATGAGCAGGTCCTCAGGGTGGACAGGATTATTATGTAGGAAATTATCAAGACAACAAAGGTCAAAATGGACATCACCCTTGTGGTGGTAGTGATTGCAATATCCAACAAGCTAGTGTCGGTGAAGGCCAGCTTTAGCAGGGGAATATATCACAGAAATAATGGTCTACCTGATTGGGGCCACAGAAGGGAAGTTCTATGAAAATCAATACATGTATGAGTGAATGAATAAATGGTCTGGTAGCAGAGGCCATCACCAAGACATAACACACATGTCTGCTCATGATGATCATGTAGTGAAGGCATCTGCAGATGGCTGCATAGTGGTAAGCCATGACCACCAGGATGAAGATCTCAGTGGCACCAAAGAATTAGGCATAAAACATCTGGGCCATGCAACTGTCATAGGAGATAGTCTTCCACTTGGCCAGTAAGTCCTTGATCAGTTTTGGAGGTACAGTTGAAGTGAAGAAGATGTCCATGAAGGACAGGTAGCTGAGGAAGAAGTACATGGGCTGCTCACTCAGGTGGCTCCCCCTGATGGTGAGCAGAATAAGCAGGTTTCTCAAGAGAATTGCAAGACAGCAAAGTGAGAACAGCTCAAAGAAGGCAGCCTTCACATCCTCATCACTAAAAAGGGCCAGGAGGATAAA
This sequence comes from Cabassous unicinctus, assembly GCA_029593785.1. Lineage (NCBI taxonomy): Eukaryota > Metazoa > Chordata > Mammalia > Cingulata > Chlamyphoridae > Cabassous > Cabassous unicinctus. The sequence goes on from JAQZBX010020536.1 coordinate 23,700, forward strand.
TGCTGTGATGTTCTCATATCCCATGGCTGCTGCAAGATTGATAATTTAGAGGGGGAGGTTAATATACATGAAACACTAGAACTTTTGAAATTGTTGATTTATTTTCAAAGTCATTCAGTCATTCAATACATATATATTGATTAATTTAAAATAAAATTTTATTGAAGTATATCATTTATACATGAACATACATAAACAATAAGTGTATAGTAAAAGACACAAATTTAAAAAAGAAACAAGAATTTCATCATACAGGGCTCTCATACATCACCTCATCACCAACACCTTGTGTTATTGTAAAATATTTGTTACAAACTATGAAAGGACATTATCAAAATGTTACTACTAACTATTGCCCATATCTTAAATTTGGTGTATTTTCCCCCAACCCACCCCATGATGAACACCCTGTACTTGTATTATATGTTTGTTATATAGTTCAAGAGAGACTGTTCACGTATTTGGCCTGTTAACCACAGTTCCACAGGTTTCCTTCCTTTTTTTCATATAACAGATTTTATTTTTAAAAAATTTAGATTACAAAAAAGTTGCATAGAATGTATAGGGGATTCCCATATACCCAACTCCCTTCCCCTCTCACATTTTCCCCTATTAATAACTTCTTACATTAGTGTGGTACATTTGTTAAAATCAATAAACAAACTGAATCATTGCTACTATCCAAGGTTATAGTTTACATTATGGCTTACCCTTTGCACTGTACAATTTTATAGGTTTTGACAAAATGTGTAATGGTCTGTAACTGTCATTGCAATATCATGCAAAACAATTCCAATATCCTAAAAAAAGCCCTATGTTCCACCTAGTCTTCCCTCTTCCTCCCCTCAGAACTTCTGGTAACCACTGTCTTTATCTTTAACACTATTTGTTGATTCTTTATTATGACTCCGTCACTCTACTTGGTGCTAGGGGTACAGCAATGAAAAAATAGACAGAATCTCCACTAACACATTGAGTATAGTTTATTAAAGTGAACATATAATCACAAAAATAATGTAAATAATTAATTGCATTTGTGAAAAATGCCAAAGTCTCAAACTTACCATGAAAAACAATGTGAACACTTAAATGAAATATTCTTTTTTAGGACAATTTTAAGTTGTAAACTTAGTATTTACATTGAGTGTTTTTATGTTTCTGGCATGTATTAAAAAAATGATTATCTATTCTTCAAGGGCAGAAAAGGTACTATGTATTCATAGTACTTTCTAGTGTGTATCACTGTTCTAAATCTTGAAAATTCAGTAAAGTCATTGGACTTCAGTAAGCTCATTATTTTAAGTATTAGGTCCCTGTATGAAAATCTCAGAAAGAGTCATCAAAACATTTTTACAACATTAAAAATAATTTAGGGAGAAAAAGATCAAAAAGCAAATCTTTGGAGGAAATGGTTTCCATCATTGTATGGGTTTCCAGTACTGTTATGACTTCCTGGAATTCACTTTATTTCCCAGTTCACTTTCCAGTCTAATACAGGCATTCTCAACATTTTCATCCTATGGTCCACTTTCTGGCACTTTCTTTCAGGGCAGCACTGTTGGAGGGACACATTGCATCTAGAGATAATTCTTCACTTCTCTGACTCACCATTTTTTATCTCTTTGAATAGAACCACTTTCTTTCCTTAGCAGGCTCAATAAATACTTGTGGGTCTAAGTCTTGGAATGTTCTTTTTAAAAAGGAAGTTTTTATTTGGTGCTACATCTCTTACTTCCTTTCTGTTCTTAGTAGTTACCTGATCTAAAATGTGTGACAAAACTGCTAAGCCCAAGGCCCAGTTTTATTTAAAAAATTAAATCTTAGCCACTGATTAAAATTAATCACATACTCCTGAAAATTTACAATTGCAATTGAACAATGCCCTTTACTTTGCATGGTTTCCTATGAAGTTGTTTGAGAAAACAGCACATTTGATGTGCATATAGACTATGAGTATGATTTTAGAGAGTTCATGGATTTGTGATTTGAAATTCATCCATGGACTCCAAATTAATATCTTGTAGTCTAATATCTTGCAAAATCTCTGAAAGTTTTGCTGCCACATAATCAAAAGTCCAATTGTGAGGAATGTAAAACCTTCACAGGTAAAATGACTAAATAGCTTTCTGAAGAGTTAACTGACCCAAAATTAGTAAGTTAGCTCAGTGGAGGAATTTCTGTCTTGAATATATGAGGGCTGTAGATTGTTTCCCAGTTCCTCTAAGAGTAGTGATTTACCAGGATATCTAACATACAGCTGATAAGGTAGGACAGGGAAAATATAGACATTATGGTTGTACTAACTACTTTTGGGTCCCTTATTCCTCCAAAAAAAGTTTACTTAAAAATTTTTTTAACTTAGTTTACTTGCCAAAATCTGCCTCAAAACGTGCAGAGAGAAGCCTGAAGGGTAATTATTGATGAACACAGGCAGACTGAGAGGCTCCACAAGGGCCCAAGAAGGTACACAGTTCTTCCTTTGCTTTGTTTGAATGCTTGTTTGTCTGTTTGTTTGTTTTCCTTGCTTCTTGCTTTTCTTTCCTCTTTCCTTCCACCCCCTTTTTGTTAAATATCTTCTGTTACCTTCTTTCTTCTTTGCTGTACTTCTTCCTTGATTTCCCATTTTCTGTATATATTGATTTTGTCTATAAATGCTATCTCTTTTCCTTCCTTCATCTTTCTATCTTCTGCTTTCTGTGGTTGTTCTTACATTCCAATTTTTTTCATTAGTCCTCAACTTCACTGGTTTCAATTTCTATCTTCTCTATTCTGTTATATATTTTTTTATTATTAACTTTTTCCTTTCAGCTCTGTCTTTACTTTCTCTCTCTCCTCATCAATCTGGCCTTTTAAATCATTTAATATATTTTTCTCTATTTGGTTACCCATTTCATTATAGGTACTCCAATTTTCCCCCCTATTACTCTGCACTGTTTACCTGAGTAAATATTCATTTTACTAAATCTTATACAGCCCCTCTTCTAACTTTTATTATTATTACTATTATCCTTTTTCCTTTGTTACCTCTTTTGATTTCTCTTGCCCTAATCTTTTTCCTTCAAGGAACATAGAAAACAGCAAGGAAACAGAAGAACAAAAACAAAGTGTCAAAGAGAAAACTTAACACACACACAGAAACACCACCTCAATAAAACTCTAGAGCAGAGAGAGAAGCTAATCAACTGAATAAACCCATGAATATAAAATGATGACCAGAGGGCAATAAAAAATTACAAACCATACTGAGAAACAGGAAGACAGGGACCAGTGTAATGAACAAACTAAAAACCAGGAAGAGATGCAGAACATCAAGCAACAAGTCAAAGCTTTCCAAACAAATATCATGGACAAATCTAATGAGGAAATGGAAAAGATTAAGGATATTAAGAAGACACTGATTTGGTGCCTTATTAGTGGGCTCTACTTTGGAATCTGTGCTCCTGAGAGTGACAGAGTTGGACTCAAATATGTCTTCCCTGCATATGGTCCATTTGTCCCTTCTATTCATAGCTATATGTGGTGCTGGAGTTTGTAGGTGTGCTTCCAGAGACTGGAATCTTTGGCTGTCCATGTGCCAGCTGGGACTAGAATCCTGGTGCAACTCCTACTCTACAGCTCAATGGACTCACCCAGGACACCTGGCGGGGAGATGATGATGAACAAAGGCCATCCCAGAGAATGAGAGAATCTGCAGTTGCAGGCAGGATAATACCATCTATCTTAACCATAGGATATAAGCTCCCTCTCACTTGGAGGTGTAGTGGACATTACCATCCCAGACTCCTCAGGATTGGGGGAAGAGCTATGGAAAAGAGTGGACTTACTGGTATTCTGTTATAGACATATTGTGATTCAAGCAATGGAAGAAATTACAACATTAATGTGGAGCCAGAGGCCACTGGATGCTTTGGGGGCAGGGAGAGGGAAAAGCAGTTGTAATACAGGGGCTTTTTTGGGACTTGGGAATTGTCCTGAGTGACATTGCAACAACAATATAGGCCATTTTATATCATGATAAACGACTGTGTGGGAGAGAGTGTGGTCTACAATGCCCACCATGGTCCATGCTTAATGGCAAAACCCCAAGATGTGTATATCCATTGCAGGTGATGTGCCACACTAATGAAGGATGTTTATGTGGGAGGTTGTGGGAGGTGTGGAAGGTGGGGCATAAGGGAATCCCTATAATTTTTGTGTAACATTTATGTAAACTAAATGTCTTTTAAAAAATAAAAAATATATATTATTAGAAAAAAGAAGACACTGGAAGAACATACTGAAGAAATTGTAAACATACATAAAGAGAGAACAGATATGATGATGATGAATGGCACAATCCAAGAAATCAGAAAGATGCTGGATACACATAACAGCAGATTTAAACAGACAAAAGAGAGAATTAGTGATGTGGAAGACAGTACATCTGAAATCAAACAGATAGTAAAACAGATAGATAGGGACTTAAGGATTTAACTGACAAAAAAAATCTCACAAACGTATGCATTATAGGCATCTCAGAAGGAGAAGATAAGAGAAAGGGAAGAGAGGGAGTGTTGAAGGAAATAATAGCTGAAAACTTCCCAACCCTATGGAGGGAGATGGTTGTACATGTCCAGGAAGCACATCACACCCCAAACATTGTAAATCCCAACAGGTCTATTCCACAACATATACTTGTCAAAATGTACAATGCTCAGGGCAAAGAGAAAGTATTCAAGGCAGCAAGGGAAAAGAGAACCATCACATACAATGGAAGCTCAATACGATTAAGTGCTGATTTCTCATCTGAAACCATGAAGGCAAGAAGACAGTGATATGACAATGTCAAGGTACTCAAAGAAAAAAACTTCTAGCCATGAATTCTTTATCTAGCAAAGCTGGCATTCAAAAAATGATGGAGAGTTCAAAACATTCACAGATAAACAGAAATTAAGAGAGTATGCCAATAAGAAACATGCACTTCAAGAAATGCTAAAGGAAGTTCAACAGGTTGAAAGGAAAAAGCAGGAAAGAGGGAGTTGGAGTAGAGTGTAAGAACAAATAAAAAACAAAAAGAGAAAAAAAACATCACATGACATACATAAACCCAAAGAAAATATGGCTGATAAAAGAAATTCCTTGAGAATAATAACACTGAATGTTAATGGATTAAATTTTCCAGTCAAGAGACAGAGACTGGCAGAATGGATAAGGAAATATGACCCATCTATATATTGTCTACAAAAAAACCACCTTAGACCCCAGGGATTCAAGGATGCTGAAAGTGAAAGTTTCAAAAATAATTTTATAAGCAAACAGCAAACAAAAAAGGGCAGTAGTAGCTATACTAATATTGGACAAAATATACTTTAAATGCAAAACTATTGTAAGAGATAAAGATGGACACTATATATTACTAAAAAGGGCAATCCTTCAAGAAGAAAGAACAATCATAAATATTCATCCACTTTATCAGGGCACTTCAAAATACATGAGGCAAACACTAGAAAAGCTAATTGGAGACATAAATGACTCTACAATTATAGTGGGGACTTTAATACACCATTATCACCATTAGACAGAACATCTAAACAAAGAATCAATAAAGAAACAAAGACTCTGAATAATACATTAGAGGAGCTGGACCTAATGGACATATACAGAATGCTTCACCCCCAAACAGCGGGATATACATTTTGCTCGAGGGCACGTGGATCATACACCAAGAAAGACCACATACTAGGCCACAGAACAACTCTCAATGAATTCAGAAAGATTGAGACTATACAAAGTAATTTCTCTGACTACAATGGAATGAAATTGGAAATCACAAAGGGCCAGAGAACCAGATTAGACACAAAGATATGGAAGTAAAACAACACACTCTTAGACAAACAGTGGGCCAGGAGGAAATCTCAAAAGAAATCAATAATCACCTTGAAGTGAGTGAAAATGACAGTACAACGTATCAAAACCTATGGGATGCAGCCAAAGCTGTACTGAGAAGGAAATTCATAGCCATAAATGCATATATCATAAAAGAAGAAAGTGCTAAAATTGAAGACCTAAATGCACATCTGGAGGAACTGGAAAAACAACAACAAAATAATGCCAAAGGAAGTAGAAAGAAGGAAATAACAAAGAATAGAGCAGAATTAAATAAAATAGAAAATAGTGAGGTGGAGACGGGGGCCACTGGACATTTTTGGGGCAGAGAGGGGAGAGGCAGTTGAAATACAGGGGCTTTTTTGGGACTTGGGGGTTGTCATGAGTGGCATTGTGGCAACAGATGTAGGCCATTTTGCATCAGCATATACCACACAGAACTGTGTGGGAGAGAGGGTGGTCTATGATGTGAAATGTGGTCTATGCTTGGTGGCAAGGCCCCAGGATGTGTATATCCATTGCAGGTGATGTCCCAAACTGATGAAGGATATTAGTGTGGGATGTTGTGGGAGGTGTGGGAGGTGGGGAACATGGGAATCCCTGTAATTTCTGAGTAATAATTAGGTAATCTAAGCACCTTTAAATAAAAAAAAATATATATATATATACATATATATATATAAAATAACGTTTATGTAACAAAATGCACATATATTCATATGTGTTTATATATCATTTTACACATATTGGTATGTACTGTGAAAAATCTTGATTTTTACCACCAATAAAAAGAAAAAGAAAGCACTAGAAAAAATTAATTAAACCAAAAGCTGGTTCTTTGAGAAGATCAATGAAATTGACAAACCCTTAACCAGACTAACAAACAAAAAGTGAGAGCAGATACAAATACATAAAATAAGGAATGAGGAAGGGGATATCACTATTGACCCCACAGAAATAGAGTATCATAAGAGGATACTTTGAAAAATTATATGCCAACAAGAATGACAATTTAGAGGAAATGGACACATTCCTGAAACTCACAAGCAGCCTACATTGATGAAAGAAGAAATTGATGAACTCAACAGTCCAATTACAAGTAAAAAGACAGACTCCATCATCAAAAAGCTCCCAATTAAGAAGAGCCCAGGACCAGATGGCTTCACAGATGAATTTGTCCAAACATTCCAGAAAGAGCAAAAATATCTATCCTGTTCAAACTCTTCCAAAAAATAGAAGTAGAAGGAACATTGCCGAACTCATTCTATGATGGCAACATTGCCCTAATACCAATGCCAAACAAAGATACCACAAGAAAGGGAAATTACAGACCAATCTCTTTAATGAACCTAGATGCTAAAATCTTCAGTAAAATACTTGCTAATCACATTCAACAACACATCAAAAGAATTATACACCATGATCAAGTGGGTTTCATCCCGGGTATGCAAAAATGGTTCAATATAAGAAAAGCAATCAATGTAATACACCACATAAACAGATTAATAGAAAAAAATCACATGATCATCTCTATAGATGCAGAAAAAGCATTTGACAAAATACAGCACTCTTTCCTTATAAAAATACTGCAAAAAATAGGAATAGAAGGAAACTTTCTGATCATGATAAAGGGTACATATGAAAAACCCAATGCAAACATCATCTAAAATGGTAAAATCCTAAAAGTCTTCCCTCTGAGATCAGGAACAGGCAAGGATGGTGAATATCACCAATCCTATTTAACATCATCTTAGAAGTACTTCCTTGAGCACTGAGGCAAGAAAAAGATATAAAAGTCATCAAAATTGGAAAAGAATCACTAAAAATTAGATTATTTGTAGATGACATGATCCTGTATAGAAAGCCCTGAGAAATCTACGCCAAAAATTCTAGACTTAAAAAGGAGTCCAGTAAAATCGTAGGCTGTAAAATCAATGCTGAAAAATGAGTAGCATTTCTGTATACCAATAATGAGCAATCTGAGGTGGAAATGAAGAAAAAAAATACCATTTACAACAGTAACTAAAATCAAATACGTAGGAATAAATTTAACTAAAGATGTAAAGAACTTAAATACAGAAAACAACACAACACTGTTAAAGAAAATCAGAAAAGACTTAAATCAATGGAAGAATATTCCCTGTTCATGGATAGGAAGAGTAAACATCATCAAGATGTCTATCCTACCCAAACTAATCTCCAGATTTAATGTAATCCTTATAAAAATCAACACTGTATTTTTAAGGAATTGGAAAAACTAACGACAAAAATTTTTTGGAAGGGTAAGAGGCCCTGAATCGCCAAAGACATATTGAAAAAGGAAAGTGAAGTTGAAGGTATCACACTACCTGAATTTAAAACATACTACAAAGCTACAGTGGTCAAAAGCGCATGGTATTGGCACAAGGATAGATATACTGACCAATGGAACCGAATTGAGAGTTCTGATATAGATCCTCGCATATACAGTCATCTGATATTCGACAAGGCCAACAAGCCCACTCAGTTGGGAGAGAATTGCCTCTTCAACAAATGGTGCTTGGAGAACTGGATATACATATCCAAAAGAATGAGAGAAGAATACCATCTCACACCTTATACAAAAATCAACTCAAGATGGATCAAAGATCTAAATATAAGAGCCAAGACCATAAAGACCTTGGAAGATAACGTAGGACCTTGTAAAGGAAATGGTTTCATGGACTTCACACCCAAAGCAGGAGAAGCAAAAGAGAAAAATAGATAAATGGGATCTCCTCAAAATTAAAAACTTTTGTACCTCAAAGGATGTTTTCAAGAAAATAAAAAAGCAGCCTATCCAATGAGAGAAAATATTTGGCAAACATATATCTGATAGGAGCCTAAAATCCTGCATATATAAAGAAATCGTCCACTTTGAAAATAAAAACAAAAGCAACCCATTTAAAATATGGGCAAGAGACCTGAAATGACACTTCTCCAAGGAAGAAATACAAATGACTGAAAAGCACATGAAAACAATGCTTGACATCACTAGCTATTAGGGAAATGCAAATCAAAACTAAAATAAGATACCATCTTACACCCATTAGAATGGCGGCTATTA
>JAQZBX010020537.1:0-32927 GCA_029593785.1 Cabassous unicinctus
GTTCTGGGTAGGTCAGTAGTTTCTTAAAGGTACTGAGAGCTACTGTTGGGATTTTTTCCTCTTTTCTTGCCCCGCTGAATACTCTTTCTATGAATACTGTGTGGGATTTAGCATCCATGGTATGATATTGGCCTGTGTTTGACTCATCCACTTAGATTCCAAGATCTTGTTCACATTCTCTATTGTCACCTTCGCTGCTATTTCTGTATTTGTATAATTTTAATTTCTAGATACATCGAGTATACTGTACAATACAATATTTGCTTTATTAGACTTTATAGGCACTGAATTTGCATAATTTACATGCCAGACCTCTTTAATATTTCAGAGGAAATCTTGATCTTGGAACATTCGATTATGGTAAAACCTGTCTCATTTCCAAATAATTGCATTCCATAGTTTAATTCTTCTGAAGTGTTAAGTTATAATTGGATTGAGATGGACCTTCCTTCCTCCTTCCTCCCTCCCTCTCTTCCTTAAGAGGTTATCCAAATCATGCTTCATTCTTGCACTTAGTGCCCTTAGACCAGTGCTGCCCAATAGAACTTTCTGTGAAGATGGAAACTATTCCTACACTGTCCAATATAGTGGCCACTAGGCATATGTGGCCATGGAGCACGTGAAATGTGGCCAGTGTACCAAGGGACTGAAGTTTTAATTTTGATGGATTTTAATTAAATTTAAATAGCCATATGTGGCTAGTGGCTATCACATTGGACAGTGCAGACTTAGAGTCTAATTAAGAAAATAAGACTTACCTACAAGGAAAAAAAAGCTGCATTGAGTTAACTTAAGTTCTAGAATAAATGGTCGGTCTGAAGGAAGGTCAAGGGAGGAGCCAGGCCTTGCCAAACTGGATGTCCATTTCTGACCTCTGAACTGAGCTATGACTTCCACTTATAACTGCCCCTTGGCTATCTCTACTTGTACCCTGGGAAGATAACCTCAGTTTAGGAAACTCAAGTTCTTTTATTTCTTTTAGCTTAAGACTCTTCTTCCTTTAGCATCCCTCAGCTAATAGCATCAGCCCCTGCTAACACTTAAACCAGAAACTTGAGTTGCCTTGCAGATCCAGTCTGACACCAGGTCATGCTCTTCTACCCATGAATGACTTTGGAACCAGTACGTGTCCTTCCCCAGAGCCACTGCACTTATATGCCAGGCAGCGTGACAGCACGTCGTTAGTGTCCCTGCCTTCCTGTCCGTGGGCTTGCCTCCCTTCAGTCTGCCCTCTGCTTTTGTCACCCAGGAGAACAGCACCTCTGCCTGGTCACTCACCTGCATAAGAGCGTTTGCTGGCCTGCTCTTCAGTTCCCTCAGCACCCTGCTTCTCCTGCACCCCAGCTCTCCCAGCACGCAGACTTCCTTTCCTTTGCCTGCAATGCGGTTCCTCTTCCTTTTCCTCATTCTCAAAGGATTGGCTCAAAAGTCTGCTCATCTGGGGCTTTTCCCACCTTCCAAGCCCCTTTCCCCCTCCCCATCCTTCACAAGTGCCTTCATTCCTTCCTCTTCTGGGTTCACCCAGAACATCATCCATTGCTGTTATTAAATTTACTGTATTGTATTACGGTTATTTATGTATATATGAGAAGTAAATTCCTGTGGGTATGAGCTCTGTCTTAGCAATCCATCGTTCATTGCACAGTCTCCGCACATAGCAGGCATTTTTGGTTGAATAACTGCATGGACCTGAGCAGACTATTGGGGATGGACAGGTACAGGGAGGTAAGAGCACAGGCAATTCTTACCAGCAGAATAAAGCTGGTTGGGGTGATCCCGCGATGCCAGGCTGAGTTTTAATTTGCTCCATTTCTCCACAGAGAGGCTTCTCACGAGCAATGGAAAGAAGGTGTTTTAGAAGACTCGACTGAGGTGGTGGCAGGTGAATTAGGATGAAGAGAAGCTGCTGAGAAGAATGTGTTTCTCCTCAACAGCAGCGACTCAGGGCCTGGAACCTAAGAGGTGTCCAGTAGCTTTTGAAAGAACAAATGAAAGAAGCTGTACTAGTGGGTGCTGGGCTCTCCTGCTGTGAGGGATGCCGTGAGCTGAGGCTGTGGAATGGACGAGGGGTGGAGTTAGGAGTTGTTTAAGTGGTTAATGTAAACTTCGCAGCTACTGCTCTCTAACATTATTCTTTCTGCGATTTTTGTTTTAATTTCATACTTGTGAATGATCATATATCCTACGTTTTCTGGAGTGATCTCAGATTCACATATTGCATGTGCTAATATGGCGTCAGATTCCATACTATAAAGAATACAGCCACTGTACTTACATTGAGCAAACCACAAGCTCTATTAATTCTGCCTTAAAATTACCACTATTTGGATATGTTGGAAGACACAGGTAATAGTTTCCATTTTCCCTGATGTCTTTTACTAAGCAACTTCGTAATAAATAGAAAAAGTCTGGGCTTGGCAAACAGATAAATTCAACTCTATTGCCTGGGATTCTCCAGCTCTGTCAGTTATGCATTGCTGTGTAACAAATTATCCCCAAATCTAGCATCTTAACACAACAAACATATTTTCTCAGTTTCTGTAAGTCAGGAATTTGAAAGTGGCTTAGCTGGGTGGTTCTGGCACGTGCCTTGTATAATTCCTGACATATAGCAGGCAAGGGTCTTTCATGAGCTTGCAGTCAAGAAGTTAGCTGGGCAGCTGGGATCTTAAGGCTTGACTAGAGGTGGAAGATCCCCTTCCAAGATGGCTCACTCACCTGGCTGTTGGCAGGAGGCCTCAGTTTCACACCACATGAACCTACCTGTAGGGTTGCTTGAGTGTTGAGAGAGAGGGGGAGAGAGATTGGCTGGGGGTGGGGTTGAAGCCACAATGCCTTTTATGATGTAATCTTGGAAGTCCTATGCTGTCACTTTTCCATATTCTGTTTATTAAAAAGCAGTCACTAAGTCTAGGCCATACTAAAGGGGAGGGAAATTAAGCCACCTCTTGAAGAGAGGAATATCAGTAACTTGTGGGCATATTTTAAAATCACAACACAATTTCCTGCAGTTAGTCATCTTGAGCATCTTAAACTATGATTCTGCTCTAGAAAGCTGTCTTACTTTTCTAGAGCTGCTGTAAGAAAGTACCACAAACTGGGGTATTTAAAACAAAAGGAATTTATTGGCCCTCATTTCTGTAGGCTGTAAGTCCAAAATCAAATGTCAGCAGGGCCACGCTCCTTCTGAAGGCTCTGAGGAACCCTTCCTTGCCTCTTTCAGCACCTGGTGGCTCCCGGCCATCGTTGACTTGCAGCTGCATTGCTCTGGTCTCTGCCAACATCCATCACAGGGCTGTCTTTTCTGTGTGTCTGTGTGTCCTTTCTTCTAAGGGCACCATCGATTGGACTAGGGCGCACCCTAACCCAGGCTGGCCTCTTCTTAATACCATCTTTAAAACCCTGTTTCCAAATAAGAACACAGTCACAGGATTGGGGGTTAAGACTTGAACATATCTTTTTGGGGGACACAGTTCAATCTCTTTGTTTCTTCCCATTTGTTAATGTTTTTTCCACTTGGCATCTTAGTGGCCTTAATCCAATAAAAGCCGAGAAATTTTCGATTGCTCAGCGACTCATGTTCTTCTATTGTTTTCCTCAGGATTAATACCCTTGGGACCTCCCCTTGTCTGGAATGTAGTGTGACTGACGTCTTGCCACGTGTTCAGTGCTGGGTCCACAGTGGTGACCAGGCAGCCACAGCGGAAAGCCTGTGGGTTGGGGCTGTTTGCTGTCATCAGTTACCTGAGCTGGAGCTGGGGGCGCAGTCGTGGTGTTGGGCCACTCTCGTTTCCGCCCTGTGTCTTTGTTCTCCCCACACACCTTTCACTGCTATTCCACCCCTGTATTACAGGGAACTGTGCACGTGTCTCACCCCCATCGTTGGTTGTAAGCTCGTGGAAGACAGAGAAACATGTCGTGATCAGCTTTGTGTTCCTCTTCTCTGCACAGTGAACACAGTTGTCATTCAACACGTTTTTGTTAAATGTGTGATTAGGAGGTAAAAGTGGAGAACAGAGAGGGAGAGGTTAGCAGATGTGGCAGGAGCGTAAGGTCAGGAAACCCACCAAGAGAGCGAAGAGGGGAAAGGATTTAGAAGGCAGGGATTGGGGTGGAAACAGTGCGCGTGAAGAGGACATGATACAGGGAGAGGGAGAGAGGTCAGGAATTGGCAGGGGCGGGGGGCAAGGGGACAGGACTGCGTAGGAGATTTTTAAAAAATGTATGAAATGGGGTCCTGTCTCAGGGTGGGGTGACAGCAGGTAGGATTAAAAGTACCTACTGTGTAGCAGGCACAGTGGGGTTGCTTTTCATATGTTAGCTTATGTTTTAAAGTTCCTGAAGTTAAGTGACATATATATGTAACTTAGATATTTCAGTGATAGAAAAATCTCTCTTTCAATCTAGGGTGTGTTTACTTAGATCCTGTAAGTGTTACAGGTAGTAGATAGAACTATAAAAATAGAATGTGGAAGGTAAATACATAAATTAATTTAGGCGAAAATGACCAAGATACAGGTACTCCCTGACTTAGAACTTCCTTGTCCACGTGAACAGCTTGTGTTTGTGATCCTGGGGTCACAGTGGCTCTCTGTGGAGAATGAACATTTTCCCAACTCAGATCTTACCTTCTTTGGAGAAGGTCCACTGCGATTGTGAAGAATAAAGAAAAAATGATAAAACTCTTCACCTTCTTAAAACAGTCATAAGAGAAAAGATAAATTCTAGTATTTTGAGTTTTGAGTTGAAATTTGAAACTTATTTTACTATAAAACAATGTTTGAAAAATTAAGTACTTTGTAGGCTTTGTGGATGGGCATGGAATCTAGTAACCACTTTCACATAATTTGTGAGCAGGACTGCTGAATTACAAACAACTGTTTTGTAAATGAGCTTTTAGAATATATCTGCTTATAAGTTGAAACTGCTTGTATGCATCTGCCATTTGTGATTTGGGCACTTTGCCTTGTTTTGTGTCTTGATGAAGAATTAGAAAATTAAGTGGAAAAGAAAAGCATACATAAAGTGCATGGCATCATCCCTGTTACACAGTAAAAGTCCAATACAGAAGATACTGAAAGTCATGAGAATGCCTGAGTGTTAGGCTTTCTCTGACTTTATCTTTTCCACACTGTATGGTCAACGCCTGAATAATAATTTCATTGTCTAGGCCACCTTGGTTAAATATTTAATTCTACTGGAGTCATAGAGATCAAAACGTCATGCATAGATTTTATGAAAGTAATAAAATGCTTCAGAAAGTACAGTTGGCCAGCTTGGGGCCTATTGCATCTGATAAACTAGTCACAGCCCTTGTCATGTGTTACCTGACGGAATGACGGCGGCCGCTTATCTTTATTTAACTTGTTATTTTGAGGAAACAAAGATAAGAAATTTTTGTTGTATGTCTAAACCCGTGTGTAGGAATTATTTTTATAGAGTATCACTCTCCTTCTTCTCTGCCCCTTGAACTTCAGAGATGTGAAACTTCCTGTAATACCTGCTCGTAAATAGTAAGGGCTCAATAAAGGTTCTCTCCTCTAGATCTTCCAGCTGTTACCTACATATCACATAAGAGAATCCCTTTCTCATCTTCCGTAGAGGCAGCATTATACCATTGTGAACTACCTAAAAAGTAACTTATAGGTTTTTACTTTTTTGTGACAAAAAAAGGCTTACTCGTTTTAGAAATAGAGCAAGCCTGGGTATTGTGATTACTGGTGATTTAAAAATTTTTGCTTACTTTCTTTCCCTTATATGTATTTTCTGAAGTTTCTGCAATTATTTTTAAAGAAAAATTTGTTTCAAAAGGAACAAAATACAGATAGTCAAAAAGGAAAAGGAAAAACCACCCATAATTCCATTATTTAGAGGTAATCTCTGTTAACATCATCCTTTCTAGGTCTCTTCCTATACATATATTTAATCCCTATTTTAAAAAATGAGTTGATATTATGTATTAGAGTCAGCTAACTGCTATAACAGCCTTCAGTTCTTACTGGGAATAAACAATACAAGTTATTTCCAGCGCATAACCTAGTGAGTGGCTGTCGGGGGCCTGGTGATCTGTACTCACTTCATGTGTTCTTGCCCTCCTCATCCTTCAGAATCTTCTCCATTTAGCAGGCAGGTGGAACGACAGTGGAGGATGGCGGATTCGGGAGGTTTTATGGGCCAGGACTGGGAGAGGCGAACATTCCTGTCCGCATTCCATTGGCCATAACATAGTCACATGGCAGCCCCTGAAAGAAGGCTGGGAAATGTAGTTGAGCTGCGCTTCCAAGCTGGAAAAGGGAACCTGCTTGTTGAACTCACTTGTTTCTAATTCAGTTGCCTAAACTGTTTTAAAAAATATTTTTAGCCAGTTTATTGCAAACTAGTTTTTAGTGCCCAGTCTGGTCACCATCAGCAGCTTGTTTTAAGCCCTGTTCTCTCTTGCCGGCATCTACAGTGGCTGCCTGATTGGTCTCCGTTTCTGCTCTTGTTCCCCTGTGGTCCATTCCCCACACAACACCCAAAGCCGTCCTTTAGAAATGTAAAATAAAATGTTGTTCCGTGCCAAATACCGCCCAGTGCTTCCCCCAAACGGTTGGAATAATGTCTGCACTAACCGTGGCTTACCTCTCTGGTCCCTGAGCCCACTGCACCATGCTGCCCGCCACTAACCTGCCCTTGCCTCGCTAGCTTCTCCCAGTAACGCCACACTTATTCCCTCCCAGGCCTTGGGATTTGCTGTCACCCCAGCCGGACACTCCTCAACCCCACATCATCATCGCCTGCCTCCTCCTCTGCCATTCAGGTTTCAGCTCAGAAGTCGGGCCTGCCCTGACTTCCGAGTCATAAGTATCCAACCCCCTCTCCCTCTACTCAGTTGCTTTTATTTATTATTATTTTTTGTTTAAAGATTTATTTTATTTCTCCCCGCCCCTCCTTGTTGTTTTGGGCTCGCTGTCTGCTCTCTGTGTGTTCTTCTGTGCCTGCTTGTCTTCTCTTTAGGTGGCACCGGAAACTGATCCTGGGACCTTCCGGAGTGGGAGAGAGGCGCTCAATCTCTTGTGCCACCTCAGCTCCCTGGTCTGCTGCGTCTCTTATTGTCTCTCCTGTGTCTCGTTTTGTTGCATCATCTTGGGCCAGCTCTCCTGCGGGGGCCAGCTCTCCTGCGGGGGCCAGCTCTCCTTTCACCAGGAGGCCCTGGAAATCAAACTCTGGACCTCCTGTATGGTAGACAGGAGCTCAATTGCTTGAGCCACATCTGTTTCCCAGTTGCTTTTATTTAATTGTCTTCATGTCTTCAGAGCACTTACCACCAAATGAAATTATCTTGCTTGCTTATTTGCATACATATTTATATACTGCCTTCCTGCCTAGTCGATTGTGAGTTCCTTGAGGCAGGAACTGTGTTTTGTTGACACCTGTATGCCAGTGTCTGACTCAGTAAATGCTTACTGAAGGAATGTCATTACTTAGTCTCAAACATTTTTAATGACAGTATTATAGTCCATTGTGTGAAATTGTCATAAATATTTAGCTCACTACTTTTGAGGGATTTTTAGATTCTTCAGTTAAAAAAAAAAAAAAAAACAAAACCTTGGTGACTATCCTTCTAGCTGGTTTCTTGGCTGTTTTTTGCACCTATCTGTGCTTATTTTCTTAGGATTGCTTCCCTAAATGGGTTTTTGCTTAGTGGAAGGGTGAATGTACAGAATCCTGCAGTGTTTCATATGTGTTGCCATTTGCTCCCCGCTGCCAGAATTCTCTACGTTTCCCTTTCCCCTCAGCTGAGAGCCTTGGACAGTGGGTTCTCACCAACACTAGGAGGTAGGCTGGGTAGATGACGGTGATCTTTCCTCCTCATTGCTGTATCCCTAGATCTTAAAACAGGTTCTTCTGTTTATGAAATGACCAAATCAATTTCTATAAATCCTAGTTATCCCTTCATTTAAATTTATTTTATTCATTTATTCATATAAAGGTTGCCCGATATTTAAATCTGTGTTCTTTAGAATGCAGGTCTGCCCAGTGTAAGACCATTCACCCAACAAGAATGTAATCTTCAGGGAACCCAGGTATTAGCTGGGCCCTCCCTATTCCTTGGAATCCATAGTAGGTTGGTTTGAGTCCCCTTTTGAGTTTATGGAAAAGCCAGGACCTCCTGAGGATTTCTGAAAATTCCGGGGCTATGATTATGTGAGCAAAGAGATGGATTTCTTACCAGAGCGTTTGTCTTCTGCTCGTGCCTTGTGACTGATTTCCAGCCTGGACACAGCCCCTTCTTTGTCTCCCCTGTGTCAGTCACCAGCAGAAGGCTGTGGTGTGTAAACAGAACTGCTGCTGAATCTGAGATGGGCATACAAAGGAGGTCCCGTTTAGCGGAAACTCAAATCCTCTTTCTTTAAGGTCCTTTCACCCTTCCTGCTGCCAGATCAAAAATCCTCTGCCCCGTTAGCTAGCTCTGAGATTGGCCTGGAGATGGATCACTTGCCTTTGATGGTATCTGCCCTTGGTAGGTTCCAGTTGCCTCCCCCACTCTGCATAATCGTGTTTGGGAGAATTGCTGGTTTGAAGTATCTTTGAGAGGGGCTGGGGGAGAAGCAGAGAGTTGAGATGGGCAAGGCAGAGAGACAGAACCCTGAGCCTAGCACAAGGGTTTCTTTTTATCCAGCAATCTTGATTTGTAACCTGTGGCCACTACTGGGCCATAAACTCTTCCCAGGTGTGCTGTGAGCTCTTCCCTGTGTGTGGCCACATTTTGATCAACAGGTAAAAAGTACTTTGTGACATCTGTCAGAGGGCCCTTGAGCTGAGGAGGCCACGGGAGGCTTCAAATGATTGGCGGCAGGGTACAACTTACTGTAGGCAACAGAAAAAGACCTTAGCCTCTGTAACTTCCTGTGCTAAAGAAAGAATCCGTGACAACGTGCCTGTGACTATGAGAGGCATAAAGTCAGGGCAGTAAACGCAGGCCTGAAAGGAGCCCAGTGAAGGGCACTGTAACCCTGGGTGGTTTTGTAAGCTCTTTGAGACAGTTATGCTATCATAGAAATGCATTTTAGTTATCTCTGACTTGCCTGGTAGTGCTTGGATTCTCTTAATCCTTTTACAAAGGCTGCCAAACCCATTAAATTCAGCCAAACTTGACAGCATGTCGTGTTTAAAGCGGACCACAGACACGAGCAGAAGGAGAACCCCTTCTTCAGCACATTTTCATCTCGCAGTGTTCGCACCAAGGTAGCCTTGGGTCAGGGATAGATGGTTGGATGGGTGGTTGAATGAATGGAAGACTCTTGGAATGTAAGTTATCTCAAGCACACGTTTCAGTTGTATGTGTGCGTGTTTGATCTACGTGGCTGATTGACAGAGGACCAGTATCCTGTTCTCTCTGTGCTTTATTTTGTCCTGCCTTTATCTCCTTTGACATTACATAATCATTTAGGTTTTCTTTCCCTCAACCAGGTCTTGATTTAGCACATGGGGTAGATGAATTTTTTTATTACTTCTCTCAGTGCTTTTGTCCCCAGTGGCTCTATTTCTAGCTAATTTTTCTTCTTCCTCTTCTTGGATAACTTTCCCCAGACCTTTAAAAGCTGTAACTGCCAGCTACTACCACTACACTGATAATTCAAAAGTTTCTAAGCCCAGACCAGGTGTCTCTCCCATTTATTTAGCCATTTGTTCCCACCCCCACCCCCATTGTTTCATAGGTACTTTGACCTCAACTTGAGCCTATATGTCAATTTATGTTAACAATTAGTGACCCTAACTGGTAATCTGAGACTTATCCTGGACTTTCTCTCCTGCCTCCCTCTAAGCCATCTCTTCTGTCCTGAGGTCTTTTGGTATGTCTTAGGTCTTAAATACTTCTCCAACCCATGCCCTTTGGCATGGTGCCATCGCAGGGTGGCACACTGATGGTCTGCTTGTCACTCAGTAGACCATGAGCATGTTCTTATCTGCTTCAAGGTCTAGTTCAATGTCCATTGCATAGGAGCTGCTTAGAAAATATTGGAATGAATGAGTAAACAGATGAATGAATGATCGATTTCCGAGATGTTTGGGATAATTTCTGTTTAGCATGACACTTTTTATTTCTTTTTACTAGAACTGAAGAATTATTTTTGCTTGCTGGCACCAACATCTTGAAAAGCACTGTGATTTTGAGGAAATACTTATCACACTAAATTTCTTTCTCTCCCAGGCTGTGTGCACAAATAGATTTCAAAGGAGGGATTATTTGTTAAATTTATGGGTACCTTGTTGCACTTAAGCAATTGTCTGGGTGGCTTCATAGGTGCAGCTGTGTTCTTAGTACACCTGGGAAATAATTCCTTTCAACAGTAAAAATAATAATTTGAATTAAACTTGTGCTGAATTAACCTAGATCCTATAAGTTTCTAGAGTCATGGAATTTTAGAGCTGGAATGTTGTTTTTTGAACTTCTGTGTAAGAAAAAAATGCCTATGTTTGAATTTTTGTTCTATATCCTATTACTGGATTGAGTAGAAATGGTTGCCTTTTTGTGTTGGATAGGAGAGAGAGTGATCTATTGAAGATTCATTTTTTTTAAACTTTTTCTCTTTTTCCCTTCAACAGGGAGAGTCACGTATTCTCAGAGTAAAAGTTGTTTCTGGAATTGATCTCGCCAAAAAGGATATCTTTGGAGCCAGGTATGTTTGCTTTTTTTTTTTTTTTTTTGGTGGCTTCTGAAGAGCTTGGCAAGCACTTTTCAATTTTAGGCATGCATCGGAATCATCTGGAAGACTTCTTGGAGAAAAGATCGCTGGGCCCTACGTCCAGAGTTTCTGGTTTAGTAGGTAAGGATGCTATGCAGATGGGCCAGGGGCCCCATTTTGATCAGGGGGTCTAGACACTGCATCACCACAGTAGCTGGCAGCCTTGTCCTTTATATGGGTTGATTTCATGAGGAAATTGAATTCTGATGTTTTTATTTTTATCAGTAGTAAAGTGCCTTTGTTTTTGTTTGTTTTAACTCCAATTTAGGGAAACATGGAAGTGCCATTTTGTTTCTAGGTGAAGTGCATGTTCTTTGGCATGTATAATCTGAATTAAGAGATTTGATGATTTGGGTGGATTTAGTGATCTCTGTGGCTTTTTACAGGAATACAGGGAAGCATCCTGATCTTTCTGTGTTTTAGCTTTTTTTAAGTATTTTACATGATATTCATCTATTTTTAAATCGGCCCTTTTGGCTCTCTGTGTTGTGTTGCATTAAGTTTTTGGACTGATAGTAGGGTGAGTTTAGAGCCACTTAGAATTTGGATTTGAACCAGAGTTTGGAGACCAAGACCTTTTGAACTTTAGATATAGAAGGGGGACATTGAAGATTTTCTAGTCCAACTTTCCTGATCTGTGGCTGACAGAGCTTAAGTCCTGAAAGGTTCAATTACCTGTGCAGGTCACATGAGCCAGTAGTGTTTACAGCAGGGCCTGGAAAAGGCCTTCTGTCTCCTGCCCAGTGCCCTCTCTTTTGACTTTGCGGCAAGGTGTCTGGGCATACTGTGGGGTTTAACAGTGTGGGCGGTGGCAGATGCCGAGGAAGACTCACTTGCTGCGGGATTTATCTCACCAGAACACTGATTTCATCACAGCATTGCCCTGCGCCGTTGCCCTGCATTTCATCACAGCATTGCCCTGCGCTGTTGCCCTGCATTTCATCATAGCATTGCCCTGCGCCGTTGCCCTGCATGACCTCTGGCTTGAGTGCCTCAGCCTGGCGTTGGCGACCCTCCGGAAGGCGCGCTCATTCTATCTGGCTGGCCTCATGCCCCGGGGGAAGCGCTCTGTGGCTGTTGGGTACACAGGCCTCTTTATTTTCTGTCCTATCACACATCATGAACATTTTTTGTCTATAAAAGAAATTGGTAAATTAGTCACGTTACCTAGAAAAGTTAACAAAAAATAAAAACTGTCAAAATATCAGTGAAATCTTAAAAAAAAAAAAAAATCCCTATATTTTTGTGTGCCCTCAATTTACTAATCGAGGGTTAATTATCTGGTGCTCTTGGGTCCTGACAGTGGGGGGGGGCCTCACGCCCAGTGGCACTGATATTAGCTGGTTCCGCTGGTGATGTGGGAGCTGGAAGCAGATCCCACATGCGGGTTCTTTCCTGTCAGGCTGTGAAGTTGTACTGAGTGGTTTACCATGCTCTGGAGCTGTCACGAAAGCTGGGCTGACTGGAGAGTTGGGCCGACCAACAGGTGCACCCGCCTGCAGTGAGAGCAGTGCTTTAACTCACTCCTGAGCCCATTCCGTGACTCTTGGCTCCTCTCACCCTCCTGAAACACCGTTTTCTGAAATCTGCCCTCCACACCTGTCAAAGCCCACCTTATAGCCTGCCTTTTCCATGACGCTTTTCAAGAAAATTTCAGCCCAAACATCTTGTTTTTCCTTGATCCCTCTTAGCCTGCATAGTGGGCACAATAGTACTTTAGCATTCGCATATGCATTTGCCGGGTTGCTTTCTAACACTGCCCTGGTCTCTGTTTCTAGATGAGACACTCGCTGGAGACAGAGGCATTTTACTTTTTAATATCTTTTCTTCAACCACTTTAACATAAGGTTCACCAAGAACAAGCCTAGGCAAAAAAAAAGTTTTTTTTTGTAATTTCAACGTTTGCTTGCTGACTATTAGATGTGCTTAAATGTCAAAAATGCCAATTGCTGTCGCTTAATCTTTAAAAAAAAAAAAAAAAAAAAGATTATTTACTTTTACCCATTTTTTAAGGCCTCCCCCACCCCCCGTTTTTGCTGTTGTTGTGTCCATTAGCTGGACAGTTCTCTGTGTTTGTTTCCTGCCCTTTCTTCTCATCCTTCTCCTCCTGTCTTCACCAGTATTCAATCCTGGGAACCTCCGATGTGGGAGAGAGGCGTTCTGCCACCTATGCCACCTTTGTTCCTGGTTTTTCAACATGTCTCATCTTGGCTTTTCCTTGTGTCACTCTCCTGTTACGTCATCATCTTGCTGCGTGGCTCAGTGGGGCCTGGCACACCCGCACGCGGGGCCTGGGGGCTTGCCCGCGTGAGGGGCCTGGCAGCCTGTGTGCCTTCTATATTTTTCTTTATTTTACTGGAAGGTCCCAGGGATTGAACCCAGGTTCCTCCATATGGGAGACAGGCGCCCAACCATTTGAGCCACATCCATCCCCCACTTACTCTTTTCAATGAATTTTTTAGGTTTGAAGTAAGAAGTTAGATTTGGGACATTTCAGTGATTTTTTTTTTTTTTTTTTTTTTTTTTAAAGCTTGATTGGGGTGTTTCATCTGTAACCCTTCATTAAAAAAAAAGAAAAGATTCAGATAGTATTTTTCAGCCCCATAAGAAGATCTAACATTAAAATTGCTAGTGGAAATAGACTCCAAATCTTAGAAGAGCCAAGCAAATCTGATTCTTGGATTGACTTTTACTGTTTATATGAAAACAAGTAGTGTCATTTCTTAGAGGAATTAAAAAGGAATTAGAGGTAGTACTTGAAGCTGAGCCCATGTTAATTAGAAAGATAAATTGTGGCCTAATGGAGAAGTGCCAGAAAATGAGTCAGAAACTGTGAATCCTAGTTCTGTCCCTCGTTTTCTTAGTGTAATGCCTATCTCTCACACGCTCTCCCTTTCTGCCTGCCTTCCTCTTTCCTCTCCTCCTCGCTCGGACCTGGCCTGGCCTGATGGTGGGGGCTGGTAGAACACCCCCTCTCCCCTCACTGGGCTCAGAGAACTGGAGTTGGCCAATTTGCCATTGCGATTTGTACCCAGAATGCCCTTCTCCTTCCAGCTGTCTCTGCTCCAGTCCAGCACGCAGGAGACAAGGTTGTTTTCCAGCTTCCTTCAAGCCAGGTCTAACTTTATTGAAGGAGCCTTGGTTCAAGTGAGATTTGTTAATTGAGCTGTTGCTCCGTGTGAACGTTGGAGCAGTTGGTACATGTGGAAAAGAGCAGTAGTAGAGAAGGCTGTTTTCTTTTGGACCATATTGTGAGGTTCAGGAAAGGCAATCATGTAATTCATCACCTAAACTGGGATACTTTTGTCTGCAGCAAAAGCTAAATTGAATGAGATGTTGGGACATAGATGTAAATCGATACTGTGGTCACCTGAAGTCAAAGACATGCAGTCTTTATTATCCACACCCTGACAAAATACTGTGTTGTTTTTTTTAAAGTTCTTTTTCTCTTGCTTGGCCTGTAAAAAAAAAAAAAAGTCTTAAGTCTTTTAAAAGCAGTCCATATCGTAAAATGATAAAACGTCCAAAGAGAAGGAAAACCCCATTGTCCTTGTGAGCGAGAGGCTGGTGGGGATAGAGGAAGCCCACCTGCACCTGTTGCTTCCTTCCTGTTTGCACGGCCTCGGCCTCAGTGTTCATAGATGGGGTACTGCACCGGCACCCCCACATGTTCCCACGCCCCACCCTGTTGGAAAGGGTTTTTGCTAAGACATGGATCTAATTTAAATAACTCCCCTTCCTGAAAACTGGAATGAGGTCCCTCGGCATAGGCTTCTAGGCCTTTTGTCACGTGGTAGTCCGAGTTCCCCATGGTCCCCCTCATGCCGGGCGTTCCCTGCCTTTCCATGACAGCAGACGCTGCTCTTCCCTTGCAAACAGTGCACCCTTGTTTCCCCTGTGCCTTTGCTCCTGGGGTCCCCTTTCCCGAGAAGGCACCCCTGTCCCCACCTCACCAAAGTCTGGACAACTGCTCATCCTTCCTTAGCACTTAGCTCAGGCACCGTCTGCCTTTGGGCCTTCATCACACGGGGCCTCCTTCCAGTCGTGCCACGCCACTGTCCTTGCTTTCATGTGCCCACGTACCTGGGAAGGACAGTGCATGTCTCCATCGTTGTGCTTGACTTGTTTTATAATTTTCTTTCTTTCTCCCAAACTAGATTTTTAGCTTTTGATGGCGATATGTATTTTATTTTCCATTCTCTGGGGCCTAGCGTAGGACCTGGCATGTGGTAGGTACTCAAGAAATATTTTTCTGGAAAAGTGAATGAATTGGGCCCTCGTCTGCCTCCTCTCTCCCTCCTTCCCTCCTTCTCCTCTCCCTTCCCTGAAAAAGCATCATTTTCTGAACCTGCCAAGCTCCTCAACACCTCCTCCAACACCCCCAGCCCAACAGGACAAAACAGCCCCTGCTCCCTGGGCT
Organism: Cabassous unicinctus; assembly: GCA_029593785.1. Taxonomy (NCBI): domain Eukaryota; kingdom Metazoa; phylum Chordata; class Mammalia; order Cingulata; family Chlamyphoridae; genus Cabassous; species Cabassous unicinctus. The sequence continues at coordinate 15,151 of JAQZBX010020537.1, forward strand.
GCGGTGGTTCTGCTGCAAGTGTCATCCTCCCACCAACTCTGCTTCATAGAGCTGGTGGGCGTAGAGGCTGTGACCCTGTTTTGTACATATTTGTAGACACAAAGACCTGGGCCCATGGTAGTTCTTGCGAGTTGAGTCAAGTTCGATCTGTTGAATTTAATTACGGTTGCTGTGGCATGTGGCTGCCTGCCTGGAGGAAGAGACACTTTTTTCTAATTCAGATAGAGATGCCCTTCGCTCATCAAGCATCTCCCCCACTGCCCAGGCCCCCAGAGGAGGTGCTTTTCTGATTCTCACAAAGGCCCTGTCTGGACCAGCTGAGGTGACCCGCCTAGGACTTGGGTGAAAGGGCAGTGTGGAGAGAGGTCAAGGGAAGCAAGCGCAGAGGTGTGGTGGCAGAGACGATGTCTCAGGGATTCAGTGGGATGACAGGCTGGGAAGCGTCTCTGTGTGATAATGCTTGTGCCAGATTGCTTCTTCATACCCACAGAAGGAACACACTCTTTTGTGGCAGCTCCCAGAAACTTCTACCGGGGGGTACACGAGGCTGATCAGGAGTTGAGAATGCACGGTCAGAGCACTGCACAAACCTCTCAGTGATAGGGGTCAGGATAGAGGGGGCAGCACACAGGTGCTGCAGGCCAGTGAGGCAGTTGTGCACTGGACAAGTGGAAGCCTTGGCACAGGGCAGGGGTCAGGCAGCGGCTGACTGGGCCCCAGAGCAGATCAGAGGAAGCAGAGGCCAGGGCGGGGTCGGAACCGCTCTGGCAGTCACACTGGGCATCAGCAAGACCACGGTGGGCTTCTCCCGCAAGGGTTTTTTGGACACTTCCTGTAGGGTCAGGGACACGTCAGCTTGGCCACAGTGAAGTGTGCAGTTAGCTGTAGGTGAGCCCAGCTTGCTTAAGGTGGGCTGTAAGGAAGGAGGGTGGCAGCTAACCACAGCTCGTGCTTATTGAGCACTGACTGTATGGCAGGCATGCTTTGAGCTGCTGATCCCTGATGGCCTATGCAGCAAGTGCTCTTGTTCTCTTCATTTTACAGGTAAGGAAACCGAGGCAAGAAAGGTGAAACAAGTTGTAAATTTATACCACGAGTAAGGTGTGGAGCTGGGAGTTGAGCCAGGGCCTGTGCTTTTAAAAATAAACTATTTACAGGCTGTTCTTTGAATGCTTCCAGGATGGCTGGCACCGTTCATGGAAGCTGACATAAAATCCTCAGATTCTGCCTAAACTATATGAAGAGGGAATAATTATCTCGACGTTATAAGTGAGGAAAGTGAGTTGCAGGGAAGCTGTCATCAGCCAAGATCATACAGCTCTATAATGCGTGGTGGGACCAGTTGAGTCCAGATTTATCTGACTTCCAGTCCATGCTCTTTCCAATGATAGGTTCACTGTGCTCCCTGGATGACAGAGGTTCAGGGATGGGTGGAGAGTTGGACTAGATGACTGTTAGGGTCCTTCCAAAACCTGAGATTTGATAATTAGGTAGTTTCATAGTAGATTTAAAGTACTATATACTCTATCTGATGTGAGTGAATATCAAGTTATTTAGCTTAGAATAGATGTACTTTGCCAAGTAAGATCTTAAAGTTTTTTTTTCCTTTAATCTTAGAATATTTTTTTCCAAATTTTACTCGTTTTCAGTTAAGCTTATATCTCAAGACGTTTAACCTTTTTTCATAAGCAGAAGCAGTAACTAGTGTCATTTGAATGCAAGTTTTATATCCAATCCTCCTCCCTTTTCCTCTTTAATTATCATCATTTTCTTTATTTGAAGTTACTTAGGATGCATTTGAGACCATAAAGCAACTCCTTAAATTTTGGCAAACCATGTCCAGAATTCTTGCTTTCATATGGCAGATTACAGGATACTTAGTTCACAGTTGTTTATTTTGCGTGTTGAGCCATTTGCATGGAGTTATACCTGTTTGGGTTGATATCAGTTTCTCTCTTGGCAGCTGGTAATTTGAAACTTAAAACACTCTTGGGCTTGAGGGCATTGGAGGGACAAGGCTAAAAATCCTTCTGCCTCCCAGCAGTTGCGACTGAGGAAAACTTAATGCCCCATAATGGTATTTCTGTGGCACCAGCTCCCCTCTGTCCCCATTATCTAGATTTAAGTTAACATTTTATTGTATTTGCTTGTCTGTCTCTTTTTGGTTAAGGATTTAAAAGCGAATTATAAATATCTTGGATTTAACTCCTAAATACTTTAGCTTGCATCTCTGAAAAACAAAAACATATTCCTATATAAACACAAAATCTTCCACCTGTATTTTCACAAAATTAACGGTAATGATGTTAATGGATGCTATTACCTAGCCCATTATCTGAATTCCCATGCTGTCTGTAAAATGCCTCTTACATCTGGGCTGTTCAAACCAGGCTTCCACTGAAAACCGTGCTGCATTGAGTTGTTAGGTCTCTTAGGACTTTCTTCATCTGAAACAGTCCCTTTCCTCCCCCTTTTAAAATGATGTTTCACTTTCCATATCTGATTGCTTCCCGGTGGTATCAGGTAATTTCTTCTTTCCACTGTGTTTCCCATGTATTAGAAGCTGGATCCAAAGGCTTGGTCAAGTTCACTTTAGCCGTCTGGGGCAGGAATGGATCATGATGCCGCGTGCACCAGGAGGTGGTGTCGTCTTCCCCGTTGTCGGTTATGCTGAAATTGATCCCCGGGTTGATGTGGGGACAATCTGATCGCTTTTCCTAGGTGACCAGCAAGCAATTGCCAAGGCAATATTTTGGCACTATATAAATGTAAATTTCATATATTAATGTTTTCTCCCAAAGGGTTAGAAATTCAGTTTTTTCATTTCCCCTTTTGTAAAAACATTGAACAAAATAAATCTCCTCTTAGCAGTGGAGAAACCTGGAGGCTGGAAGAACCTTGAGAGCCCTCTGGCTAAACTTTAAGCACTTCTAGAACAGCCAGTGGGCTAGAGTTTGCCACCTTGTTGACCCTACGTTGGCTGGCCTCTGTGGACCAGGTCAGACCCACAGGTGTATTTATTTGGCCTGTACCGCATTTAAAAAACAAAATAAAAATCTCTAAGATTTCCTATTAAAAGTCCAGATTTTCAGGTTTCTGAAAATCTTGGCCATGTAGACACACTGGGCCTGGAGCCACGCAGGGCCTCACTGCTGGAGGTGTGAGGCAGATGCACCTTTTGGGGCCAAGCCCTCTGGCCCCCACAACCCATGCTGCCTGTTACAAAACATAGGGCTTCCCTTATTGACACCGCTTTCACCTACAGTTGGCGCACACCCCCCCACACTAGGTCCTCTTTAGCACTTCAGAGCTGAATTCTCCCCGCTTCCCCATATAGCGTGCCCTCCCGCTTAGGCAAGTACAGAGCGCCTTACGTTGTGCCAGAGACAGTGTGAACTCTGAGTGCTCTGTAAATGCCGGTATCTCCCTGGAGGCCTGTTTGAGCAGCCTTAGCTCTCTAGGGCATTGCTGAGAATCACAGCATCAACCCCATCGGCCTCCTGCCAAAAAGTATCTGTCTTAAAATCCCTGTACCAAAGAGCTCCTGACAGTTCCTCTTAGGAGTGTAGGAGAACCTGATGCGTACGCTGTTTATTCTAATTTTTAAATGCCACAGTGATATTAAAGGATATTTACCCCCTCCCCTTAAATTTAAATTAAAACCCCTTCTAATTCCATAACCACTGCACAACTGTCCATATATTTTGTTTACCTCCTGGTTTTTGAATTTATGAATATATGCAACATCTTAAAATGTGCCAGCCAGAGCTTGTACAACCCGTTGCCCCAGGTTTCCCTGAGCACATTAGGAGTGACAGATGGAAAAATGCACAGGGTAAGCACGTCTCCATTTAGTGTTGGACCCCAGGGCTTGCTGTACTATAGCCAGTGCCATACCAATGGGTATTTGTAGTAATCTACATTCATTGGAAAAGGCCATGCTGTATTCCGTGTGCACTAATTGAGAATGCAGGAATATCTAATAAATTTTTAAAGGTTTCTGTCTAAACTGGGCTTTTTGTCTTTCAAACTTTGGTAAATAAAGGGGGTAAACTAGACAGGTCACATTTATATCCTGTTCCTCGCTGTTGGTGGATCGATGAGAATCAGGCGGTCCGAATGGCCTCCTGCTTTGCCCCGCCTCCTGCCTCGTGGGGTATGTTGGTGCTAGCGAGGAGCCTCTACCCTACCAAACGTTTTGACAGAGGATGGAGGGCAAATTGTACGGCTTCTTGCCTTCGTGCTCTTCAGGGTCCAGAGGATGCTCTGGTCACCGAGTCTGTAGGTCAGGGAATGTAACATCTGTCAGGAAGATAGATGAGGGTGCCCTCATGCACGTAGGAGTTGCTCAGTTGATTTTGTGAATCTGGTCAGAGTGAAGCCTGAGCAGACTGAAGCATTAAAAAGCAGCTAAAGAGCGTGGGCACTGTTTCAATCAACTAACTTAGTTACAAAGGGGCAGACACACGACACGTCTTAGGGCTGGTGAAATTGCCATCCTCTGCCCGACTTTGGTGCGTCCTGAGCCCCTGGGGCCCCTGGCTCTGCCTCTCCTTCCGGCCACCTGCCCTCCTGGTGCACTGCTTTCCTTTATTCCTCAGCCGCAGGTCGTCTTTACGTTGTTACCCCCTTTTCCCACCTTGCCTTTACTCCTGCTTTATGCCAATACCTTCATTTGTCTTGCTGTTTTCCCGTTTTCCTTCTTTTTGAGGGTAGGAAAGGGTATAAGAAGCTAAATTATAAGAAAGGGAATGTGGCTAACTTGAGATGAGTCAGAAATGAAAGCATTTCTGCACGTGGAAGACAATGAAGATGATATTTATTGTACAAAAATTGAATTAACAACCAAGCCTTCAGGAACCCAGCCGGTAGGTACTGTGTAGAGAGAGGGGCGGCATTGGCAAGGCAGAGGTCAGATGCTAGGGTCACCGCCACGAGGGCTGGCCACGCTGTCTGTGCAGGTCACGGGTTCACCCATGCTTTTGTCCATCCTCAGTGCCAGAGCCTTGGGGAGGCCTCGGCAATCCTGTTCTCTCGGCCCATTATGCATCTGAATTGACAAAAGTGCCATTACTGTTGAAGGTGAAAATGGTCTGTTATACCTAAAAGTCATGTGTTTAAAAACGCGCAATCCGGAATCCATTTTGGAAACACATCTTTGGAACCCCCAAGGTTTTATAGTTCTTGTATACACACCTCATATGTTGTATTGTTTAATCTTCTAAGAAACATTGTCATAGACTTCATGCCGTTATTTATATTTAGTGCTTGTATTTGGGAGAGGGGCTTGGAAGACGAGATTTTTAAAAATGGTTATAAGTTTAAGTGAACTGCCAGGTTTTTAAGTTGTAAATAAAACATTTCCTAAGTACTGTAGTGGTTTTCTACACCAGGGTTAAGAACTCTTTCTATAAAGAAACAGATAATAAGTAGTTTCAGCTTTGTGGCCCTTAGAGCCCCGGATACAGCACAAAAGCAGCCAGGGACCACACAAAAACAAATGGCGTGACTGTGTTCCAGTGGCCATTGGCCATATTTGCCAACTCCCAGAGTATAAGCCGTTGATTCTCTAAAACATATATTTAGAACTAGGATTGCCACTACCATTTGGTCATGATTTCCAGCTAAACACAGAGCTGCTGGTTGGTCTGTAAGAGCCAATAAATCTGCTAGTATTGATGTTTTGGACATGAGGGAGAGAGGTTCCTTGATGTTGCAAAAGCTTTTTTTTTTTTCTCCCTTTTCTGTTCAAAGACAGCATGCTTAAAAAATATAGCTTATGCATTTTTTGGATATGCACTGAATTTTAAAGGCTATAAATGAATGCAACTAAAATGTTTTTGTCTTAGAGAAAATATTATCACTGCTTTGTGAATAATATATAAAGTTGAATTTATATGTATACAAACAGATGCAGCCATGTAACTTAGTATATTGAAATTAAAATATTGCATATGTTTTTCTCTACTGAATGTTTCTTTCTTACGACTTTAGTACAAATAATGTTTTATAAGGAATCTGCAATGTGTAACTCCAAAGTAAATTATTAAAAGAACTGGCATTCCTACTGTATAATGTCAACACAAGTGATATAAAATATGCCTTGCCTCTTAATGTGTGTGCTAACATTCCTTCTAGCATACAGAGAGGAATGGGTAATATATGCACCTCAAAGGTTATTTGCATTTCTACCCTTTATTGTTATATTACTTTGCTTCCCACATTGAAGAACTGATGATTGGTTCAAGTCACTGTTATTTTTAGATGCTAAAACTAGACATTCATAGCTGAAAAGTCCATTCATAGCTGAAAAGTCCAAACACATTTAAAAGAAAGGCTGTTTCAAGTTGGGGCAACTAGTTGAGAAATCAGAATGGGTGACTCTTACAATTTACCACAATTTTCTTTTTTTCCCTGCTGATCAGAAAATGATAGTTATCTCAAAACTCTCACTTGTACTTGCGAGTTTATTGAGGACAGTGGCTTTAACTTTGAAGTGATAACTGTAATATTAAATGTTATCTGGAGTTCAGACTTTTGCTCTAGAGGGTAAAAGAGAATTTTGTATATGTCTTTCTTCCAGAATGATTTACAGGCACCCTGTAATGTTATTTTCTCTTGTTATTAAACATATAATCAAACCATCATGTTCTACAAATGAGATTTGAAAGACTAGTGGGACCGTATAATCCAGGGACTTTTGTGTGTCCTTGCACAGTATCCTTGGCTTGGAATGTCAAAGTATTTGAAACTTTTTCTTTGCTTCTCCAACTCCTCTGTTTCGGCTCTGGGATGCTTTGTCTCAGCTGGTGTCTCCACCATCTCTCTCGGCATCCAAGCTCTGGGGCTGGGCGTTGCCCTGGACACTCGCATCCCTCTGGTGCCCATGTCTGGTTTGGAGGATGTCTCAAGCAGTGTCCACATCTGTCCTCTCCTTTCTGTCTTCTACAAATATATACACAGTTGTCGCTCTCAAATATAAATTTGGCCACAAATTTGACAAATTGCTCCTGGCAAACCCTCAGTGGTTACCCAGTGCCATGGATTAAAGCCCTGCTTACCTAATGTTGGCAGAAAGGCCTCTGTGAACCCACTGACACAGCCCTTACCCTGCCTGAGCTTTTCTCCGCACGGCCCCATTCATCCACGCATTTGCCCTCAGAGGCCCCATGCTTCCCCGCCCTGCGTTTGCTAGTGCCCAGAACGACCACTGTCTTTTTGCACCACGGGCTGGTCTCATCCATCCTCACGTTCTCAGGTCAGTATTGCCTCCAGGAAGCTTTCCCTGATCTCTCTCCACACCTTCCCTAGGTTCAGGGGCCCTTGGTTTTGTTTCCTCACTGCTCCGCAGGTCTCCATGATCATACTTGGCATACTGTATTGTGGTTTCCTAGACCTTCAGCTCCACGGGGCAGGATCTCCGTCCTTGGCTCCAGGCCATAGCCCCGCCATGGTCCAGGGCTCACTCGGGTCCTTGCAGATGTGATGTTTGCTTGAATGAATGACTGAAAAGAGGCTAAATTGAAGACTGCCACTATACCCGCCCCCCTTTTGCGTGCTTGGTTCCCTGGCTCTGATCACCCTCCCTACCACCCAGGCTGGGGTTATTTTTCCTCCTTTGTGCTCTCCAAGTAATTTATACATGCCCATGTTTTCCGTACACTCTCCTTGTATATTTTCTTATTTATTTTATCATTTTTTTTGTATCTTTAAGACCTTCAAATTCTTTAAAATATGCAGATTATAAATATTAATAATAAAGGCATTCTCAACTGGAGCATATCACATTATTTTTAGCTTTTCCCTACTTTGAAGTTAGCACAGATGCCTTTATTTCTACAAAATGCCTCACCCTAAACCCCTCTGCCCATGTAAAGTTTCTTAGAGGAAAGGAATTGTGCAGTGTCTTTAACAGTGAAGGCTTGGTGGATGGCTTCTGCTGTCTGGTGTCTATTAGTGTGCTGGGGCTTGTATAGCTCCTTCTCGTGGCCAGATCATCGGGTGCGGTTTCTGGACTTGATAAAAATGGCATACAAATCTAATAATCCCTTGGAATTCTTTCCTAAAGGAAATTGTTGTTTCAAATCTTGTTTGTTTTGGCAAGTATTTAAATCAATCTCAAATTGCAACAGTCATTACAGGGAAAAGAATGATTTTTACTTTAGTCCATCCTACATTTTACAGAGTTGGTTTTTAAACATTGGTGAAATGTAGACAATACATAGTGTTAAACTCTGTTTCCCTTTTTCTCCTTTCCTTTCTCTGTCAAATAGCTTCTAAACTTGTAGAATCATAAAAAATAAAATGTCACTAACTATGAAGGAAAAACTGATATTGGGAATGAGATTACACAAATGAAGCATACTGTTTTCCAGTATGGTACCATGGACAAAATGAATTAAAATACACTTTTAGTTTCAAAATTTTATGGATCAATACTTCAGGTTTTTTTTCAGTTTTCTTTAAAAAGGGAATTTCCATGCTGACATTCTTTGTAGAAAAATAAATATTATAAATAATTGCCTGTATCCATGCTTATTGTGGGGAAACAGGTATGGATCATCTCTCAAGTATTTGTATTTAGCTTTGGAATTAAAAAAAAAAAATCCCTTTGCATATGGTTCCATCTGAGGTTGTAGGAGTTTTTAGTGCTGCAGAAAAGTTAATGAAGCAATCCACAACATGAGAAGCAGACTCACAAGAGAGTAGAGAGGTTTTTACATTTTTTCTCTTGCCATCTCGCCCCTGTAGCTAACTTTGTGATGATGCATGTCGCCAGCTCACTTTCAAATGAATGATAGCAACTATCAAAGAGCAATTGGAGCAGCAATTTTTTTTTTTTTTTTTAAAGATTTATTTATTTTATTTATTTATCCCTCCCTTGCTGCCTGTGCTGCTGTGTCCATTCGCTGTGTGTCCTCTCCGTGTCCACCCATCTCCCCCTTGCTGTGAGGTCCTGCCGCATCAGCCCACGGCACAGCGCGAGCCGGTCCGCCCTCACAAGGAGGCGCCGGGAAGCGAACCCGGGGCCTCCCACATGGGAAACGGGTGCGCTATCCATTGCGCCACACCCGCTTCCTGCCGTGAGGTTGCTGCATCAGCCCACCGCACCGCTCAGGCCGGCGTGCCCTCACAAGGAGGCCTCGGGACGCGAACCCGGGCCTCCCATATGGTAAACGGGGGCTCTATCCACTGAGCCACACCCGCTTCCCGGAGCAGCAATTTTTAATTTTCAGTTTTAAAAAATACAAGACTGGCAAATTTTTTTTTTTTTATATATATATAAACTTTATTGGAGGCAGGGGAAGGAGTCATTAAGTGGAAGAAATTTTGGGCAAACTAAGTGGATAAGTTGCAGCAGATGACTTATTTAAACATAGGGGTGATGTAGAAAATTTATTTACTCATTTTGCAGTAATAGCCCTCTCTCCCTTTGCTATTTCTTAAAAAACAACAACAACAACAAAAAAAAAACCACTCCAAAGGTTTTCAACGGACAGCAAATTAGGGGGACTGTTGAGGGAAACATTAGGGAGAAAAGTGTTTGTCAGTTTGAGTTGAGATTCATAGAATGTTTGTTTCATTTTCATTTGAAGACATTAAAATTTATCCACAGGCTATTAGGGCGATTCTTACAGCTTTCCCCACTGACCTATGCACTAATGCATTTTTAGTGCTTTTTAAAATTGGACAATAGTTTATTTTCATTATTTAATATTTTCAGGTGACACCCCCCAACAATGCTAAACACTACACACATATAAGGTCTTATTCTCATTGCTCATTGTCTTTAGCCTTTCTTCTCCCTTCTCCCCCAAAAAGCAAAACTCCAAAGCAAACCCGTGAATAAACAAAAATCTCAAAACCCTGTAAGCTGAGACGGAAAATGCTATTTAAGTGGAACTGTACTTCTGGACCACATTATGGGAAGAGAGCTTGAGAAGGTGACGTTGGTCACACAGGCTGCAGGGAGAAGTGCGGTCTGGAAGAGGCGCATGTGGTACTTGCAGGAGGCGTGTTTATCAGCGTGCTGCACAGCATCGCTCGGCTTTCCCGCAAACCTTCCTTTCCCGACCCTTGGCCTTCCTCTTACTTGGGTTTATTCTCCTGGATGTTTGTGGTGAATGAGGCTATTTTTGCAGATTATACTAGAGAGTTTTCCTAGTAATAGTGAGAAATGACTAAATAATGCTGCACAACTTGATGCTGTTATACTTTTTAAGCAAGATGTAAAACTGGGTAGAAATAAGAACACATTAAATAAAACAGTTTGAGAGTCCATTGAAGAGAGATCAATTCTGTTCCTTCTTCCCTTCACACCACCCCTACCCCAAATAAGAAACAAAGCAGTGCTACTGGGCTTTAGGTCATAAATAGTTTTCCAATATGATGATGAAAAGAGCAGACATGGGGGAGTGTTCTTGTTTACTTTTAAATTTATATATTAAAAAATACAGAAAATAATGCATGGTTCTACATTTGTGTGTGTTGTGGAACATTTGTTACAGGTTATGAGATAATGTCATCAGACTATATGGTCTATAGCATACATTTGGTATATTGTTTCCACACTCTGCTATTAACACAGTACATCTTTGGCATTGATCCAAGAATACTACAGTATTGCTGTTGACTATAGTCCATAGGTTACATTAATTGTATATTTCCCATGCTTCTCTACATTCTTACCACCTTGCAATAGTACATTTGTTCTAGTTCATATAAGAACATTCTTGTATTTGTACTATTAACCACAATTCTCATCCACCTCTGAGTTCACTATGTTATTCAGTCCCTAGATTATTCTCTAGTTTTCTTTCAATAGACTTTTACATCCCTAAACTACCCTTGCAGCCACAATCCCATTTATAAACTCTCTATTAGTTCTACTCACTATAATGTGTTACCATCAACTCTATCCATTTCCACACTTTTACAGTCAAGTTAATTAAAACTTCTGCATACATTAAACATCAGTACCCCTTCTCAGTCCTCCTCCTATCTCCTAATGACCTATACTCTAGGTTTTAACTCCATGCATTTATTCTTCGTATTTAGTTCATATTAGTGAGACCATGTAATAGTTGTCCTTTTGTGTCTGGCTTATTTCTCTTAGCGTAATCTTCAAGGTCCATCTATGTTATCATGTGTGTCCCAATTTAATTTCTTCTTACAGCAGCACAGTATTCCATCGTATGGATATACCACATTTTGTTTATCCGTTCTTCGGTTGATGGACACTTGGGTTGTTTCCATCTTTTGGCAATTGTGAATAATGCCACTATGAACATCAGTGTGCAAAAGTCTGCTTGTGTCAGTTTTCAGTTCTTCTGAATATATTCCTAGTAGAGGAATTGCTGGATCATGACAGTTCTATATTTAGCTTCCCGAAGAGCTGCCAAACTGTCTTCCACAGAGGCTGTACCATTTTATATTCCCACCAACAGTGAAGGAGTGTTCCTATTTTTCTACATCCTCTCCAGCACTACTTGTATCCTGTGTTTTTTTTTTTGTTTTTTTTTTTAAATGGCCATTCTATAAGGTGTGAGATGATATCTCATTGTCATTTTGATTTGCATTTCCTTAATAGCTAGTGATAGTGAACATTTTTTTCATGTACTTTTTGGCCATTTGTATTTCCTCTTTGGAGAAATATCTAAGTCTTTTGCCTATTTTTAAAATTGTATTGCTTGCCCTTTTATTGTTGAGTTGTATGTTCTCTTTATATAGAATGGAAATCAAACCCTTATTGGATATGTGGCTTCCAAATATTTTCTCCCTATGTGGGCTGCCTTTTCACCTTGATAAAAATACTACAAAAGATAGGAATTGAAGGAAACTTTCTCAACATGATAAAGGCCATATATGAAAAACCCACAGCTAACATTGTACTCAGTGGTGAAAGACTGAAAGCTTTCCCGCTGAGATAGGGAACAAAAAGATGCCCACTGTCACCACTGGTATTCAACATCATGCTAGAGGTTCTAGCTGGAGCAGCCAGGCAAGAAAAAGAAGTAAATGGCATCCAGATTGGAAAGGAAGAAGTAAAACTTTTGCTATTTGCAGATGATATTCCTATACCTAGAAAGTCTCAATCTACAACAAAGCTGCTAGAGTTAATAAACTGTTGTCAGCAGAATGGCAGGATACAAGATTAACGTGCAAAAATCAGTAGTGTTTCTATACACTAGTAATGTGCAATCTGAGGATGAAGTCAGGAAATATTTTCATTTACAATAACTAAAAGAATGAAATATTTAGGAATAAACTTAGCCAAGGATGTAAAGTACTTTCATGCAGAAAACGACAGTGCATTGCTAAAAGAAATGGAAGAACGTTGGAAGACTAAATATCGTTAAGATGTCAATTCTACCCAAATTGATATACCGATTCAATGCAATCCTGATAAAAATTCCACCAGCATTTTTTAAAAAAAAGTGGAAACTGAATTATCAAATTTATTTTGAAGGGTAAGGGGTCATAAATAGTCAGAAACATCTTAAAAAGGAAGAACAAAATTGGAGGACTCTCACTTCTGGACTTTAAATCATATTACCTAGCTACAGTGGTAAAAATGGCACGGCACTGGCATAAAGATAGGCACACAGACCAATGGAACTGACTTGATGGTTCAGAAACAAGCCCTTACATCTATGGTCAGGTGATTTTTGACAAGGCTGTCAAACCCACATAGCTGGGGCAGAATAGTCTATTCAACAAACGGTGCTGGGAGAACTGGATATCCCTAGCCCAAAGAAAGAAAAAGGGCCCCTATCTCACACCTTATACAAAAATTAACTCCAAATGGATCAAAGACCTAAATATAAAAGGTAGACCATAAAGCTTCTAGAAGAAAATGTAGGGAAACATCTTCAAGACTTGTTGGTGGATTCTTAAACTTTACACCAAAAGCACAAACAATGAAAGAAAACATGGATAAATGGGATCTCCTCAAACTTAATACTTTTGTATTTCAAAGGACTTCATCTACAAAACGATTTTGACCCCAAAATTCCAAGTGGAAACAGGATTAATTTTGAGTCACTTTAACGTCTACCTTCTTCCCCTGCTGCAGGCTGTTTTATTTGAATTTCTGGTGTCAAAAGACTTCCAAGTTCATTTATTTATAGGAAAAAAACTAGTTATGCAAAAGTGACGCAACTACCTCGGGGAAACGGGCTTGTGCTCTGCAGCCTTTAGGAACTGGTGTGTTGCGGAGAGGGAGATTTAGAAGCAGGTGTCCTGGTGTCTGGTGGTTCTGTCTGGCGTTGACTTTCCCGCACCCTTTGGGGTTCCCATACCGTGGAGGCACACGATGTGGGAGGAGGGTTCTTAGGGCCTGTGATGCTTCACCCTTCTCCCTTCTCCCAGGAGACTAGGGCTTGGGTTTTACCCAGACTTTTGCGTGGTTTTGAATGTGGGGGCGGTGGCCTTGTTGGAGACAAGAACCTCCTGAGAGGAGCTGGGGCAATTCTCTAAAAGACTAGCACAGTCTATTCCAAAAATCTGTGTGCTCGCAGATTCTTGGTTTTTGGGAACAAGAAGGTGTTGTCTCAAGTCCCGAGTCCCCTCCTCCTGCAAGGTGAGGGGGAGAAATGAGTCCATGTTTAGTCACAGTTTAATTAGCACCAGGAGTGTAAAGCCTTAGCCATGGCCCTTGTTCTCCAGGCGCTTGGACTTGAATGTGTAGCTGAATAGCAAGCACACGTTCGTGATAGGCAGACATTCATTGTTACCAGAGCATGTGATCTGTGATCCCAATGAGGCTCATTTCCCTGTAACCTTCTGGGGATAGGAAGCTTTGCTGGAACCAGATTTCAAAAGGAATAGTATCTTTTTTTTTTTTTTACAAAAAATTAAAAACTAATGAAGTCCACAAACCTTAAGAATTATTAAAGAGGTTTACAGTGGTTTTATGTCAACAATAAAAGGATCAGACTGATGAATATATCTTTTAAAAAGATGTATATATGGAAAAAATCACTATAAAATTACACAAAAAAGAAACTGGATAAAATATTGCCATATTGCCAATTCATATCACAGATAAAGAGCTCATTTCCTTAATATATAATCTGCAAATCAATAAAAGGACCAAAACCCTAACTGAAAAGTGATCAGAGAATATGAACAGACAATTCATAGAAAAAGGAATACCAATGGCAATTAAACATTGAGATAAGTCAAAACTCTAATGAAATACCGTTTTCAATGTTCAACTTGTAAAATTAAAAATATCACAATATGTTGACAAAGGTTTGAGGAAACAGGTACCTGTGAACAGTGTTGGGATTGTAAATGGATGCAACCTCTAGTAATTTGGAAATATTTATCCAAGTAATAAGTGCATGTGCACTTACACCCAGGACTCCCAGTTCTGTCAGTTTATCCAACAGATTCACATGCACTTCTGTGAAGTGAAGGGTGTGTAAGAATACGCGTTCATGGATGATGAAAGAACTGGCTGAATCCCAGGGCTCAGCGTCAGTCTCTTCTCCCTATCTCCCCTCTGCTCTCTTCTGCTGCTGGCTTTTTTCTCATCTGGGTGTTTCCATTTGCAGCGTGTCTAGGCTTAAGTTCACAGCAGAGAGAGGGTGACTCCTGCAAGGTTTAGGGATTGCATTTTACTGGGCTGTCTTGGGTCACCCCTGACCTGGGAGCAGGGAAATGGATTTTTCTGTAAATTGGTCTCTAATGGAGTAAATCATGCATCCATTAAAAAAAAAAAAAAAACCAGCTGCTCTGAATCCCTCCCTCCTGTCTTCATTTCCCCTTCATGATCCTACCAGGTCTCCCAATCCCTTGTTCTTGTCATTTTACAGATAAAGCAGCAGAGGCTGATCCCTACTGTATTATGAGACACTATATGGCACTATGGAATCATCACCTCAGTCTTATGAGGTAGAGATTATTATCCAGATGAGAAAAATGGAGGATAAGAAAGGTTAAAACTTGCTTAAAGTCACAAGCTGGTTAGTGTGGCAGAGCTAGAGTTGAACCCAAGGAGGTGCCCCTGGCCCTCTCCTCACTGGGCTTCCGGGTCCCGTCCATGCCCGCTCCCCCCTTCCCCGCCCTGGACTGGGCTTCTGGGTCCTGTCCATGCCCGCTCCCCCCTTCCCTGGCCCTATCCTCACTGGGCTTCCGGGTCCCGTCCATGCCCGCTCCCCCCTTCCCCGCCCTGGCCCAGCCTCCAGAGATTGATTCAGCTGTCTGAGGTGAGGCCTGGGTAGCAGTAGCTACAACTCCCCAGGTGGTTGTAATGAGCTAGAGGTTGGGGAATTGCTGGTCTACACAACCAGTAGATGATCTTTAAGAGGTAAAGGGTTTGGACTCCTGGTGTTCTGCCTCCAAGCTGAGAACTCTTGTTCACAATCTAAGGCCTGTAAGAATGTAATCTCTGAGGTAATGAAAGAAGCCTGGAAAGAACTGAAGCCAGAGACAGGAGACTGGGCCCCTCAGTAGGAAGGAAGGGCATAGCTGAGCTCATGCAGGGTCTCCTGACAGAAGCCCCTTTCCATGTCTCTGTTTGATGGTCTTAGTTGGTCAGCAGTTGGTACTTCACGTGTGGGGGTTTGGAGGGGTCTGGAACCTGGAAGAACTTTGTGGCTCCGTCTGTGTTTTTCCTAGCATTGGCTTTCCATGCTCATTGCTCACAGGGACACTGAAGCAGGCAGGCAGGGAATGGGGAGAGGAGACTTGCAGCTTCTGGATACAAAATCAGAAATGCACAAGGTGTGGGGGCTACGGGAGAATAATTAGGAAGGGAAAAATATCTTAGGGTTCTTATAAATCCAGAGAACAATAAAGAGAACATTTAAGTTTTTAAAATTATGTGATTAGGATTTAAGTTTTATAAGCTTCATTACATGTAAATGTTATACATAATTTCTGTAATAGATGAATGAGGTAGGACTACTTTTGTTTTCCTTCTCTTCACACTTATTACTGAGATTTTGTGTTCTCTTAAGTGCATTTTAAGATCAGTTATGGAAATCAAATTACCATACCCTTGGAAGAGAAATTTGCATTAGCAATACCTAAAGATGATTAAATGTTTCCTTTTCTCATGGAAAAAAAAAAAAAAGTCATATATTCTGAAAGCAAATATGGAAATCACATTAAAACTGGAACCATTCAATACTATCCCCCACACGTGTTTTATCTTTGGTCTGAGTTCATGGTAGGGAGGGTGTGGTATGGAGATGAGTGGAATCATGTTCCAAATGTAAAGAATGTGGATCAAAAAGACTTTCAGAGAGGCCATGTGGTCTGGTGAGACCAGGGCCTGGGTCTTCTGATGTCCTCCAACATATTCATTTCTCCTCTCATCAGAGACGTCTTCGCTAACCTACCAGGGAAAAATGGAAAGAAGTCAAGATGTAAATACAGAACTTTAGGGCTAAAGGAGTCTCAAGCCCGGCTGCATATCAGAATCACCTGGGGAGCTTAAAGATACATTGATTGATGCCGGGACTTGCCTAGATTGTGATTGCATTGGTGTGGGGTGAGACCTGGGAGTGAGCAGTCTTTTTAAGAAGCCTTCAGGCAGCCAGGGTTAGGAACCACCCAGCTCTTCCAACTTGATCATTTTGCAGATTAGGAAATGGAGACTTAGGCAGGGTTACCTCAAGGACCTCAAGTTACTGGTGGGGGCAGGATGAGAACCTGGGCCTCCTAACTTGCAGCCCCGTCTGCATTCCAGTGCACCCCTGGAGCCCAGTGAACCGGTCCATCACCACCCACCCCGACACCCAACCCCCCCAAGCTCTGCTTGCTCTGGACCTGCCAAAGGGCATCCCTCTTCTGGGCAGCACCTACCGACCTCCCCCTCATTAGTTTTGAATAATGGAAGTTAAGTATACACACACTTAGGCCTGCATTGTGAGGAAGACTTCACAAGTGATCTGCATTTATTAGCTTGCAAATGGGTCATTTCATTGTCTTTCTAATGAGAGGCAGCGTGGCATATTCTTCCAGTCTGGAGTTATTACTCGGTTCCTATTCAGGACACTCTCCTGAGTCAGAAACCTAGGCCTGGCCTTCTCTCACAGGCCCTTTGTCCTTCAGCAGGACTGTGAACAAAAGGTGTTTCTCTCACCTGTCCAGGGTGCCTGGAAAAGCAAAGAAGCCTCCCAGTGGGCTTTGAAATCCCCACACCACTTGGGAAGCCTTTATCCTCCTCTGATATTTAGTGAACAGCGACACCTCCTCCTGGGAATCTTTAAAACTGTTCTCTAAAGAAACCCTGCGTCAAGTGCCTATTTTTACACTTTATAAAGCCCACGTTAAATTTCTGCCTGTCTTTCTCTCTAACCACCAAGCCTGCTGGTTGAAAGGCAACAGGATCTTTTGTCCTTAAAAAGTTCAGTACCCTATGTGAACTCTCAAGCTCTGGAATGCTCTGGGGTATTATCTCTTCTTTCTTCTCTCGTAAATAATCTGAACACCAGCGGGGGTGAAATATTATAATTGGGGATGAAAATGAAAGTAAATTCAAAATAACGCACCTAGAGTTAAAAATGAGTATGCATCGGTATGTCTTGAAATCCTTGACATGCCCTGGGCACATTTAACCTGTTAAACGAGGCTGATTTGAGCTTTGGGCGTTCCAGTTGGCTCTCCAAGCTCCGAGCATCTGATGGCTACCAGCTTATCGCAGCTGTCAAGGGCAATAACGCCTTTCTAAAAACAGGATTAAGGCAGGGCTGGGACCACATCTGGGTCAGCCTATAGTAATTTCCTCTTTGCCCAGTGGTTTTGGCTTTTTTTTTTTTTTT